>JAJOOF010000367.1:0-32132 GCA_029582545.1 Solanum lignicaule | reverse complement strand
CTTAGGACTAGAAAAAGATTACAACTAAAGTGTCTAATCCATATAGACACAAACAGAGGCAGCAAAGGAAAGAGTGCAAAAATGAGGTCATGAACTAAGCAACATCTTGACTTAACACGAGTAGCTACTAAACTCGACACAAAGATTGTCAACACAAGCAACTTATTCAAAGGAAATCAAACTATTATATAGTAGGACTTAAAGCGAGCTCAAGGAGACGGGCCACCAACCGTGTTCAACAACAAGATTTCTAAAATGTCATGAATGAGACAACGACATTAGAGAAGAATCAAGCTGAACAAAAGCTGAGGATTTTAACTAAAATGAGACTAGCATAGAAGGAATCTAAGGAATACTAGATATAAATGCAACATCATAATTCGTTCGGCACCCTCCGAACATATAATAGAACAACGAACATTATTTCAACAATGAAAATAAGGTAGCAACATGGCGATTAATGAATAAATAGACTAAAACTTGAGGCAAACATCACAACTACGAGTCCGAGAAGACCCCCGCAGACTCGAGTGACATTAGCTCATATCGAAATGAAATAAGCATCACTAATTTCAAAGAAAATAAAGATATCACTTAGATTTAAACAAATCAAATATGGTTATCTCCAGAATACTACATCACTCTTACACACTGAATTCAAAGTGAACAAAAGGGATACGAGTTATTTACCTTTTAGGGAGCAGAGAACTGAGACAACGAATCAGGGAGCGATTTCCATGATTTTCCTACCACGCTAAGGTAGACTCGAGGGAATAAAACTGAAACTAAGTGACCCTTTGGTAAGCTATTTTCGTATGTGAATACGTGCCCTCAAAAATCCAATTTTTTTTTTACTTCCCTTAATCACTGAAGGTATAGAACTATTTATAGGGAAAAATATGGACGATTTACGTGGGAAATTCGGTGGATTTTTGAAAGGAAGAGTTTGAATTTTTCTTTGCTCCTTTTCGAAACAACAGTAAAGGGGATGGTACAAGCTGAATCTGCGAAAGGGGGAAAAGGGGACGATTAGGCCGCTAGGGTTATGGGTTTTGCAGATGTTCACGTACGGGTTTGGTATTGCTCGCGACTTTGGCTGCTGTCCGTGATTTTTGGGTCGCTGATCTACTTCGCTCATTGCGTGTGCAGAAGACGACGATGTATAGGGTGGGGTCGTTTTGCTGTGTATTGTATTTTTTGCCAAAATTTGGGCTTCTTTATGTGTTGGGTCGGTTATGTATGCTGTTGTATTGTATTGATTGAAAAGTGGGTTGATGAGGTGGGCTGCTGAAGGTTTTGAATTGGAATTGGGCCGAAAAATAGGCACAATTTTGAGTCTTAGATGGGTTTAAGGTATTTGGCTAATAACCAAATTAGATGAATTATTATAAATTAATTAATGAACTTCTTAATCTTAACGAAATAAAATAATCGACTTAATTATAAAATAATTAATCCAAAAATGTAAACTATTATATAACTAAACTAATTAGTAAAATATTTAAACAAAATAAAATCTTTTTGAGGCGATTTTCGAGTATTCATAAAATGTACTAATTATATTCAAAATTATCTAAAAATATTTTTTATTATTTAGAAATTATAAAATGGCTAGAATTATTTGAAAATAACTAGAAAAATATTTGATTTTTAATAAAACTAATTATTTTAAATCGTTTGAAATTGAAGAAACTTGATGATTAATACATATTGTGGAGGTCCAAAATTGGGAGTCAATAACAACATTCAAGAAGTTTTGTAAGAGAAGGCTAGATAATTAATACCATTACTTTGGAAAATGCATTTAATAGTGTTGTCATAACATGTATGGGTTGCTTAGTAAATGATGAAATTATGTTGCGATGATTGAAGTTAGAATATCTACTACGATCTCCTAGATTGAGTGTATATCAAAGAGGGTCATGATATGACTGCTGCAATAGCGGCGATGCTTACTTGGTTAAGTTATTAGATGTTTTAAAATTGTGGAGAACCAAGGCATATGATGAGGAAATCAGCGAGGCCGTGGAGGCTGGAGAAATGGTAATGCAGGTAGGGGAGCAGTGCCGCCAGGAAATGAGGTTGCCCGTCAAGATGACAAGGCTCAATTTTATGACTTTCCGGGAAAGACCAATGATGAGGTGTCTGTTGCAGTGGTCACAAGTGTTATTCTTTTCTGTGACCGGATGACTACTGTTTTGTTTGATCCAGGTTCTACTTATTCATGTGTATCAGTTCAGTTTGCCTTGGGTTTTGATATGATGTGTGATATACTTGATGCCCCCATCCATGTTTCTACCCCAGTTGGAGAGTCAGTCATAGTCACCAATGTGTATCGTGATTGTCCTGTTTTGTTTATGGGTCTCCGGTAGGGAAAAGTTAGAGTGGGAAGGGGTGTACAAGTCTAAGCTAGCTAAGATCATATCTCTATTCGGGCTAGGAAATTGGTGGGGCAGGGATGTTAGGAATGTTTGGCTCATATTCAGGATGTTGAGGTTGAGTCTCCCTCTATTGAGTCTATTCATGTAGTGTCTGACTTTAAGGAAGTGTTTCCTATTGATTTGCCTGGTATGCCTCTGGATAAAGATATAGATTTATGCATTGACTTGGAACATGATACTCTCCCCATTTCCATCCCTGCTTATTGCATGGCTCCGGTAAAATTGAGAGAGCTTAAGGCTCAAATCCAGGAGTTTCTTGTTAAAGGTTTCATCCGTCCAAGTGCTTCCCCGTGGGGTGCTCATATCTTGTTTCTTAAGAAAAAAATATGGTAGTATATGAGGACTGGTGATTTTATCTTAAGCCATAAAGGAGTGGATTGATACGGGAATGACAAGCTTGTGGATAAAGAAAATCCCATTGGGTATACTTGGGTGAAGGAAATTGAAGATTTTAGTAAAAAAATGCATATAAAATTTAGGTTAGTCCTTTGAATTTTATGAGTATACCTGAGTTTGAGGTATCATGTCGATGAAAAGGTTGACTTCATAGTGATAGTCAAGGCTGACTGAGCGTAATGGTAATAAGAATTCGTGATGGATTGTGATGGAATGCAACTATATAATAGGATGATTGGTTAAGCAAATTTTGTATAGTTATTACGACTTGCGAGTATCTAAGGTTGGTTTGGGAACATAAATTATATCATAAAGTGAGACTCAGTTTTGTTAAACCAAGACCTTCAGTATGAGGAAGAACCGGTTGCAATTCTTGATCGTGAGGTTCGAAAGCTGAGGACCAAGGAGATAAAGTTCGTGAAGGTTCAATGGAAGCATCGTCCGGTTGAGGAAACTACTTGGGAAATCGAGAAAGACATACGAGACAAGTATCCCTAGTTATTTGACGATTCGGGTACTGCTTTAACCTTACTTTAGCCAATCTTTCCTAGTTCATCACTCGGGGACGAGTGATGGGTAAATTGGTATCTATTGTAACGACCTATTTTCGTCGTTAGGGTAAAGCCAATGGGGAAAGAATTGGGGCCGGAAAACTTTTGAGTAGTAACTTGGGAATTCCTAGCCTAGCCCAGATTTGGAAAAAATCTAAGTAAGTGAGAACTAGGGAAATTTGGTATTGAATGAGAGATTTAATAATAAATTTGATGACACGAGTAGATAGTCAAGACGTTAAGGAAATTGTGCGACTTTACGGAATCGAATTCGGGCGAGTAGAACTCCCTAAATTGATCTTAGCGTGAACGGGTAGTTTTAAAATGTCATGGGTTGAAGGTGTGTTGTGAAATGGGTGTTTGAAACTCTAATTCTGACGTTCTGTCTCCACGCAAGCCGCCAGAGCGGGGCCGCTGTAGCGGGATAGTCGCGACTTAAGTTAGAAATAAACCCCAAAAATGTTATTTTTTTACAAGTTTTGTTCTTGAGAGCTAAGGGAGGAACCAGGGCAAGTTCTTGACAGTTTTCCACCTCTTCTAGCACTAAAGGTAAGGATTTTACTCCCCTAATCCGCTTTTCAATCCGTAGAACTTAGATTTATGGGTGATTATCATTGGGGGAGGGTTTTGATATGAAACTAATGGTGGAAAAAACCCTAAATTGGGTTTTAGGATCTTGGGTTTAGCCTAGGGTTGATAATGTTGATTGTAATTGATGTGCCGCGAAATCTTGGCACATTTGATGCTTGAAAACCAAGAATTGATACGAGAATCGAGTATATTTATGTGGATATAATGTGTTTGGTAGTGTTTGTACAGGTGAAACAGGTGGACGTGAAAGATGAAAGAAAAGAAGGTTGTTGTTAATCAAATGCTAAGTGAAAACCACGAGCACCTATACGGGTCGTGGTCCTTGTCACGAACCATAGTGCTAGTCGTGAAGCTGAACCAGTGAATGGGCAAGGAAAAGTTGAAAAAGGAATTGAACCAAGTGAAGACTACGGACGACTTCACGAGTCGTGGTCCTTACAACGACCCGTGGTGCATGCCATGGTATTGAGGCAGTGAAGGGGCTTCAGAAGTTGAAAGATGTTGGAGCCAAATGAAGACCACAGACACTTTCACGGGTCGTGGTTCCTATGACGGTCCGTGGTGTTGTCCGTAGTTCCCTTTCCAGTGTGATAACTTTGAAGACCCAACTTTGGGAAAGTCCAAATGAAGACCACGGATACCCAGACGGACTGTGGTCTCTTTAACGGTTCGTCATGTTGTTCGTGATGCATGTTCCAGTGATCGAGTATTGAAGACCCAATTTTGGGGAGTTCCAAGGGAAGACCACTGAGGGCTTCATGGACCGCCGTGAAGTCCTCGACATTTCAGTCCTACTTAGAGTAGGACTCTTTTTAAAACACTATTTTAAAATTAATTAGGTCGTTTTGTATGTTTTATTTTATCATTCATTGAACAACGAACAAGTTTCCAGAATTCATAGCTTTTGATTTTTGATTTCAGCTATTGAATTAAGTTTGAAGTTCGGTTTTTCCGGTTTTTGAAATATCAAAGTGGTGGTTGATTTGCTTATTCTCATAAGTATTTTTTAACATGGTTTCATTATATGTTTCTAAACATTTATGTGAAATTATGAGTAGCTAAACACCACAACTGGGGTTATGGGATCCATGACGGAATTCTAACTGTGATTTCGTAAAACGAGTGAAAGGCAATTTGTGGTTACAAACTGTAGTTTAGTTTTCGTTATTCATGTATTCTTATGAGTGGATACATTAGGATGAGCATGTATCTGTCATTTATTTGAGAGAAAAATGATAGTTAGGAAAAAGCTAAACTAATCTTACTAAATTGATCAAAGTTCGAGTTCGAGAGAAAAGAATCTTAACACCATTATAGGCGAGGGTAAATCGTGTAAAACTCTGGGACCGAGATGACTTGAGTGAAGATTATCTACATAGACTGAGAAGTGTCAGATATAGTTAACTCGCATGTAATTTGTAGACGTAAGTTGCCTGAAACTCAATTACGGAAGAACGTTAGATGCAATGTTATGGGGAACACAATCCTAGTTTCAGTTAATTATTGAAACAACTTCAAAACTGATATCTTGTTCATTTTTGAATTAGAGTTACTTTACAATTTTGGCTACTAAAGTGTTAAAGCTAAACCCAATTTTACTTTCAGTAGTTGTTTATTTAGTTAATAATAACGACATTTGAGTAAAACGCGATAGTGAAATCATTTTTTTAAAGAAATTCTCTATGGGATCGACCTCAACTCACGTTGAGTTCTGTAAATTGACTTGAACCATTTATATCTCTTAATTGAGGTGTAAGTTTGGACGTATTAAATTTTGGCGCCGCTACCAGGAAATTTCAATTCAGAAGTGTTTTACTAGCTTTTATTCTAAGTGTAGTTAGATTTCCTAATTTTATGTATTGTTCAATGTCTGTCTCTTTCAGGTGAGTTCGACATTGTATGCCAAATACTAGGAGTAAAGGAGCTCCATTGATTCCTTACGACCCAGAACTTCCTAGAACTATTCGAAAAAAGGTGAACGCACAAGAACTTGAGGCACAGAGACAAAGATTTGGATTGGAAGCTAAAACCGTCGCAAGAGGTGTTAAGCCAAATGTTGTGAACAACCAACATAGGACAGTGGACAAAAACATAGCAGTGGATGGAATCATTCCTCCCTACCGCCAACCAATAGCTCCAATGGGTAGAGCACAATATCCAGCTCACATGATGTATGAGGAGGAAGACTTAGACTTGGATGGAGCTGGAGCCATGGGAGCGATAGTGTTACCTGCACTACCTCCAGGTGTTAAATTCACAATCACCATCACTATAATTCAACTGTTGAATCTGAAAGGTATGTTCATGGCTGCAACTGGTGATAATGCTAATCAACATTTGATGAACTTTTGGGCGATCTACAAATCGCAAGAAATTCCTGGAGTTATCCGGACAACAATGAGACTAAGGCTGTTCCCATTGTCTCTTACCTGAAAGGAAACAAATTGGCTGAATGAGATGCATGATGACTCAATTAGGACTTGGACTGAACTGAAGGAAGCGTTCCTGGAACGATTCTTTCCAGAATCAAAAGAGCTGCAAATGAAAGACGAGATAAGTGCCCATAAGCAGCTACCAGGAGAAGCAATGCATGATACGTGGTGGAGATTCAGCCAAAAGTTGAAGAAGTGTCCAGACCATGGTCTCACTGAGAGGCATCTAAAACAGGCATTTTACAGATTCTTAAATTATGTTACTAAACCTGTTGTTGATGCAGTGTGTGGAGGATCTTTTATGAGGAAGCCATTCTCAGAAAGCATGCAGCTGATGGACGAGGTGTCAAAGAATAACATGTCATGGTACACCAGGGATGTAGAAGTAGGAGATCTTAGGTATACTTATGAACTTTTAGCTGAGCAAAGAAAGAGAGAAGAAGAAAGGGACCAAGACATGGCACACATGAGGACTCAAATAGATCTGCTCACAAAGCATATTGTCGCCAAGTCTGAAAAGGTAAATGTTGTGGGACAGCAAAACAGGTATGAAGATCAGGACATCGATCTAGATGAGGAGTCTAACTACCTGGGCAATCAAGTAGGTCTTTAGTATTATAACTCGGGAAACTAGGGTTACAATTTTGGAAATGCAGGTCAGAATTATTCTAGAAAATGACAATATGATAGGCTAGAAAACAAAGAGCAGGGAAACTGGCAGAACAGAGATGGGTACAGGAATGATCGCAGTGGTGGGTATGTACCACCAGGTAATAGAGACCGGGCTAGTGGTAGTTCTAGCGGATCTAAGCTGGAAGACATGATGGCTAAGGTGCTCCAGAAAGTTGAGTCAACTGATGCAGGGGTTAAAGAGATGAGAGATAACTTCTCGAGTATGAGTCAACTGGTGGACTCTCACACCACCTCCATCAAGAAAATTGAGCAGCAGTTGGGGCAACTTTCAACATCATTAAATCAGAAGAAGAAAGGGTCACTACCAAGTGACACAATCCAAAATCCAAAGAAGGACGGGTACTGCATGGCCATCGCCACCAAGAGTGGTAAGATTATTAATAAATCAATTTCTGCAGGTACTGAGAATGAACAGGTTGTGGAGAAAGCTAGAAGAGAGGAGGCTGAAGCTGAACATGAAAATGACTCGAAGGATGCCCAGCTAATAGCACAACATGCAACAGGAAAAGAGAAAGAGATTGAGGGAAACATGCCTTTACAGCAGATCCCAAGATCACATCCTCCTTTCCCTCAAAGGCTAAAAAAAAAAAGCTGAAGATGGGAAGTTTGCAAAGTTCATTACTATGCTGAAACAGCTTTCAGTAAACATACCGCTGGTTGAAGCCCTAGAGCAGATGTCAGGATATGCCAAGTTCATGAAAGACTTGGTTACAAAGAAGAGAGCTGTAAGTATTAATTTGACTAACGATGTTCATTATTGCAGCGCCATTGCTACCATATCTCTGGTTCAGAAGAAGAAAGATCCAGGTGCATTTACTATACTATGCACCATTGGATTAATCATATTTGCAAAGTCCTTGCGTGATCTAGGAACCAGTATCAACTTGATGCCTTTGGCCATATATAAGCAATTGGGGTTAGGAGTTCCAAGACCCACATCAATGAGGTTAATGATTGCAGATAGGTCAGTGAAGTGGCCTGTGGAAATCCTATATGATGTGCTCGTAAAGGTGGACATGTTCATCTTTCTGGCAGACTTTGTGATCTTGGATTGCGAAGTAGATTTTGAGGTTCCCATTATTTTGGGAAGACTATTTTTGGCCACTGGACAAGCATTGGTAGATGTTGAGCGAGGAGAACTAAAATTCAGACTCAACAAAGAAGAGGTTAAGTTCAATATTTGTAGGTCAATGAAACAGCCACATGACATGAATGTAGTGTTTGTAGTAGAGGTTGTTAATAAAGAAGAAATGAGAGTACCCACAGAAGAGAGGATGGATGTTGAAGCCTTAGCTGCAGTGCTGTTGAACTTTGAAGCTGATTTCTGGTCTGACTATGTAGAGACCGTGAATGCTTTGCAGGGTATGGGAGCACACTCGTATGCTCCAAAGTAGTTGGACCTGGACTTGAAAAATAGGCCGAATCCTCCAGCAAAACCATACATTGAGGAGCCACCGGTGCTGGAGCTGAACAGCTACCCAGTCACCTGAGGTATGTATTTTTAGGAGCTAACAACACTTTTACCTGCGATTTTGGCTACAGATTTGAATGATGAACATGTTCAGGCTGTGATCAAGGTATTGATAAGGTACAAAAGGGCCATTGAGTGGACCATTGCGGATATCATCGGGATACCTCTAAGAATATGCACCATAAGATTCAACTCGATGAGGACTGCATCCCAAACATTGAACACCAGTGGAGGTTAAACCTATGCAAGAGGTGGTCAAAAAGGAGATCATTAAGTGGTTAGATGCTGGGGTGGTGTACCCCATTTATGATAATCACTGGGTCAGTCTAGTGCAATGTGTGCCCAAAAAGGGCGGTATGACTGTGGTTGCAAACGCCAAGAATGAGTTAGTCCCATAGAGACCAGTCACTAGACGGTGAGTATGCATGGACTACAAGAAGTTGAACAAGTGGACTTTGAGATATCACTTCCCAATGCCTTTCATAGACCAAATGCTTGACAGGTTGGCTGGCAAATGGTGGTACTGTTTCTTAGATGGATACTCTGGTTACAACCAGTTATCAATTGCTCCTGAAGATCAGGAAAAGACCATATTCACATGTCCTTATGGTACCTTTGCGTTTAAACGCATGCCATTTGGACTATGTAATGCACCAGCAACATTCCAAAGGTGTATGCTATCTATTTTCTCGGACATGGTGGAGGACACTATGGAGGTATTTATGGATGATTTTTCAGTGGTAGGTGATACCTTTGATGATTGTTTATTTAATCTTAGCAGGGCCCTACAGAGATGTGAGGAGGCCAACCTAGTGTTGAACTGGGAAAAATGCCATTCCATGGTCAAGAAAGGCATTTTCCTTGGGAACAAGGTATCACAAAAAGGGATAGAGGTCAACAAGGCCAAAATTGAGGTGATTGAAAAGTTACCTCCGCCGATCTGTCTGAAGGGTGTTCGAAGCTTCTTAGGACACGCTAGGTTCTATAGGCGTTTCATCAAGGAATTCTCTAAGATTGCACACCCTATGTGCAAGCATTTGGAGAAGAAGGTGAAATTTGTTTTTGATGAGGCATGTCTCAGAGCTTTTGAATGCCTAAAGGAGAAGCTAATCTCTGCCCCAATGATCATTGGCCCAGATTGGGAAAAACCATTTGAGGTGATGTGTGATGTTAGTGGTACTGCTCTAGGAGTTGTATTGTGGTAGAAGTGAAACAAGATGTTCCATCCGATTTACTATGCTAGTAAGTCACTGGATGGAGCACAACAAAATTATACAGTCACGGAACATGAACTACTAGTTTGTGGTGTACACTTTTGAGAAATTCAGAGCATACTTGTTGGGCACTAAAGTGATAATTCACACAGATTATGCAACTCTGAGATACCTTATGGAGAAGAAAGATGCCAAGCCAAGGTTGATCAGATGGGTGTTGCTTCTCCAGGAGTTTGACTTTGAGGTTAATGATAGGAGAGGTTGTGAGAACCAGGTAGCTGATCACCTGTCTAGGTTGGAGGCTGAAAAGAAGGAAGATCTGGAGCTTGAAATAAACGATGCATTTCCGGATGAGCAACTATTAGCCGCTACTCTTGATCTTATTCCTTGGTTTGCTGATTTTGCTAATTTTCTCGTTAGTGATTTGATGCCTGAGGGGTGAGATATCAACAAAGAAAAAGGTTCATGCATGATGTGGGTAAGTACTTTTGGGATGAACCTTATTTGTACAAGGTGTACGCTGAAAACATCATCAGGCGATGTGTTCCTGAAGATGAGATGTTGCATATTCTAGAAGCATGTCACTCCTCTCCGGTAGGGGGTCATTATGGAGGTGCTCGGACAGCCCACAAGATACTTCAGTGTGGGTACTACTGGCCCACAATTCATTAGGATGCGATGGATGAAGCGAGGAGTTGTGATGTGTGCTAATGACAATGAGCCATCTCTCGGCGCCATGAGTTACCCATGACACCTATCCTAGAGGTGGAGTTGTTTGATGTGTGGGGAATCGACTTCATGGGCCCATTTGTGAGCTCCTATGGGCAGAAGTACATTTTGGTTGCAATGGACTATGTTTCCAAAAGGGTTGAGGTAGTTGCTTTGTTTGAGAATGATTGTAAGAGTGTTGCTGGTTTTCTGAAGAAGAATATCTTCTCAAGGTTTGGCACACCCAGAGCTATCATCAGTGATGATGGTTATCATTTCTGCAATAAGGCATTCAGCTCTCTTCTGGCTAAATATAGAGTTAAACAACACAAGGTAGCAACACCATATCACCCACAGACCAGTGTCCAAGTGGAGGTCTCCAATAGAGAAATTAAAGCAATTCTGGCTAAAGCGGTGAATGCCAACATGATAGATTGGGCACGGAAGTTAGATGATGCTTTATGGGCATATCGGACAGCTTTCAAGACGCCTATTGGTATGTCTCCTTATCAATTGGTGTTTGGAAAGGCATGTCATTTATCGGTTGAGCTTGAGCATAAAGCACGCTAGGCTTTGAAGAAGTTGAACCTTAGTTGAAGCGAAACTACAAACCTGAGGTTGGATCAGATCAATGAGATGGATGAGTTCCGTCCTAGAGCCTATGAGAGGTCTGCACTGTATAAGGAGAGGATGAAGCTATATCATGACAAGCATATTGAGAAAATAAGCTTCACTCCTGGTGACTTGGTGTTACTTTTTCTACTCTAGACTTCATTTGTTCCCGAAAAGTTGAGATCCAAATGGTCTGGATCTTTTAAGGTAACGCATGTGTTTCAGTCGGGTGCTATTGAGCTGGAAAATGATAAGGGAAAAAGGTTCAAAGCTAATGGCCAGTGAATCAAGGTATACTTGGGAGTTCCAGCGGATGTGAAGATAGTGGAGGAATGCAAATTTGATGAAGTCTGAGTAATCAAGTAGCCTATGTTGCGCCGCGACGTTAAAGTGTGCGCTGCTTGGGAGGAAACCCAAGATGTAATTGTAGTAGGTATTTCCCTTTTTCTTTATTTTTCTTAGTTCTTATAGAGTCACTGTGTGTTGATGTGTGCAGGAGAGAACGGGTTAAAAAGTGCAGGAACTGGGTGCAGACTGCTCTTCACGGGCAGCCTCACGGGAAGTCTCACGGACCGTGGTGCCCTTCACGGGCACTTTCACGGTCCGTCAATCTTAGCACTAACCTAAAGGAGCTACTGGAATTTGCAAGAAAGGGTTCATGGTCTGTCATGATTTGTACGGACCGTCTAGCCTCTCGTGAACCACATGTAAGCACTTCGTCCCAAGTCAGTTCCATGGATTACTGGACGGACCGTGGTGACCTTCATGGGCACTTTCACGGTCCGTTTTCTACAACTCAGTCCCACCAATACCCGACCCGACCCACGATTGCATCAAAATTAAAAGAATCGGCTATATGATTCCTAAAGTGCCAAGGGTCGGAGTTTTTCATCTTAGTCTCTTCCATAACGGTTCTTCAAAGGTTTAAAATGGTTCCCATCATTCATAATTCCTAAATTTATCAAAGAATCAAAGCCCTAATCCTAAGTATCAAGAATATCAAGTCGAATTCACTGATCTATCTTTCTAAGCGAAACTTTCTTCTAAGTTACAAGTAAGTTCTCTTATCACTTGAAATAAGTTTAATCTTATCTAATAGTGAGTGTGAATTACTTCGATTTAACCGAGCTTAGCATAATTATGTGATGCACTACTTTGATTGGTATTGATTTGTTGTGGGTTAAGTTGAATTGGGTATAGTTTATTGTTCTTGTACATGGGTATTATCACACTATTTCTAAATTAGTTGTGAGTTTATGAGGGCAGTTGAATTCATGAAGGATAGTAGTGCTGTGTGGATACGTGTGGGTGTGATCCTGTGTAAAAATTAGAGGTTGGTGAATGTGGGGAAGAAGATGATTAAAGACCTAGCAAAGTGTAAGACCACGATAGGTTTTACGGACCGTGGAAGCTACCACGAGCCGTGAAACCAATCGTGGACCACACATAAATTCCTTTTACCTATCAGCTAGGTTCACGACCAATATCACGGACCGTGGTTCACTCCACATGCCGTGTAACTGTCCATGAACAGTACTTGGTAAACCTCTTGTTGCACACTGAGTTTGTGATAAATCCATGAGGGGTTTAATGGACCATGGCACCTACCACAGCCCGTGGGAGCTTCCGTACAGTTTACTCATATTTTGTACAGTTTAATTTTGTACTTTTTTGCTATTTCATCTCTTGATTCCATGGCCCTTCCCAATGATAGATTGGGTGACGACATTCTTAAGGCAATGTGTCATGATGTAATTACACAGGGGAAGTCTGAGTACCCGATAGTGTGTCATTTTATTGATTTGTGTAACTAATGAGTTTTGTAATTCTCAGGTACTAGGTCTCATCGAAGAAAGAACGCAACCAAACATGCCCCCATCACTGCTTCGCAATCTAACAGCCCTAACGGCCATGACGACTCCGAATCTAGTAGTTTCGAGGTGCAAATAAATGTCACACCTGACGATCATCCACCTCAAGCTACTAGATCCACAACAGTGAGGGCTATCTTCCAGGACACTCCTCTTCAGTCTGAAGAGGGAGGTAGTAGTTCTAGTAACGGGGAGGACTCGGGAAGTAAATCTGATGCTGCTTCTGGTAGCCAATCTACTGATAATTCGGGGGGCAGTGCAAAGTCCAAAAGTGGCTCTCAGGAAGATGTAACTACCCCTCCACCTGTGATAAATAAAAAAGTTGAAACTGGAGTAAGGGAGAAGGCAGATGCTACAAAGGAGGATATAGAGATCACCACCGATGACACCATGGTGACATATGTAAATATGCATGAACCTAATCCCGCAGCGAGACATCAGTTGATTGATTGTTACCGCTCCATGTGGACTGTCAACCGGTCCGAAGAATTCTTCAACAATGGCATTGTGAACAAAACTGGCGGCTTCAAGAAACGAGCAATCATGCCTGAGACTAAGGTGGTGGTAGCTGATATCAAATCATTCCTCGACATCTATCGGATATTTCAGCTTCATCAATTTGACTGGATGGACAATGCACCTGGAGAATCTCTAGCCACCTGGAAAGAGAGTTTTATTCATCTTATGCAGCTACACTAATGAACTTTGTTGCAGAAATAGAGACTACGAAACGTGGACAGAAAGACAATGCTATTACCTTGGGTCCATTCAACTCAATTATAGTTTGGGGTAAATCAATAGATATTTCTGAGGCTACTATTAACAGAATGTTGCATGGCCCGGAATACTCTGCACCAGCGTCAGTTGGTCCTTATGAGGGCAAACATCATGAGGTCACCAGTGATACTACGATGAAGGATTAGAATTCTCGAGAGAGGTTTTTGCGCTTGATTGCGAAGCAAATTGCCATAGATGGGGAGAATGCAGCTTGGGTCATCACAACTCTAACACTCATTACTAAAGCTTCACTGTCTTTTCCAGCCAAGGTTTGGTGGGCTGTCGTCCAGGCACAATTGCAACCGACAGCTAATGATAACACTTTGTCCCTTTCCCTGGCTTCGTTGGTAGCATGTATTATGGTTGGTTACCCGGTAAATACGGGGTGGATTATAGCGGCCGAGATGAGAGACAGGGCACTGAATGAGAGAGCCGAACTTCCATTTCCCTGTCTAATAGGGAAATGATGTCGACAAGCAAGCATTCCTCCAAACAGGCTGGTTGACAGATGGGGTGAAACATTCAGACTCATCCAAGTTTCTAAGATTAAAGATGTCGTGAACCATCTCTTTGGTGCAAAATCTGCAGTTGTAGGTACCTTAGTTGTTGTCCCTCATGTACCAATTGAGATCCCACATACAAATAGAGGTCCAGAACATGGAGAGTCATCGCAGCCTTCCACAGAGGCACCACCACCTCCAGCTTCAGCCTCCCAGGCTCCAGGTACCTTTGTCACTATCCCTATGCTATTTCTTGAGAAATTGGTTGCAGATCAGCGCCAAACCAGGACCTTGGTCGACTAGATAGTCAACAGGATGGCTCAGCTGATACAGAGAAATGCGTTAGCTGTGAAGAATGAGCTTAAAGATGAGATGCGAAAGGAGTTGGATGTCTTAAAAGATAGGATGGATGGTTTGGAGAACCTTATCCAGGATCGATTCTAGGCTGCAGGATTAGTAGATACTGAAGATTTTAAATCACAGTTGGCGGAGATGTGAACTCAGGTTGCTAAATTGGCTGAAAAGCCATTATAGGTACCCACTCCAGTTATGCTAGATTCTTTAATGCAACTGCTAAATCAAGCACCCTTCACTCAATCAATTGACGATCTCTGGGTGAACTACCCAAGAGTAAGTCCGGCAAGAGAAAACACAGAGCTAGAGAATCAAAAGGTGAGATACATGTTGACCTGTACAGAGAGGAAAGAAGATAAGAAAAGAAATCCCACAAGGCATCAATGAAGGCAGTTAGAGAAAAAAGAAGCCCTTGAGCAACAACAATGAGATGCAATGTCAGTTGAAGCTTCTAGTAGCGGAGCATTTGCCCCGACGAGTAGTAGCCAACCTGATTATGTGGTTAGTTTTGAGAGTGCACCCGTTAATAAGGGTGCCGATGTTGAGCCGATTACCGGTGCCTAGAGCGTCGTAGGTATGACCCCTCCTCACAGCCCCTGTTGTATCTTCTCTATTGACTTTGAGGGAAAAGTCCTTTTTTTGGGAGGGGGTGGTGAGCAACCTGCCATTCTAGCTGTTAGAATGAATGGAGGTTGACTCAATGTTTACTGTGAAAAATGCTATGGTTTTGTGTTTGTGGTTTTGTGTTTTTGTGTTTGTGTGTTGAACTGTGCAGCAACGAGTCTGTTAAAAATGACTACCAGTTTGTTAAAAATGACTACCTGAATCTGAAATTTGACTGTTAGGATCTTTAGATGACATCTTAGATACTTACATGTTTAGCATTGTTGGTCTGATCAATAAATTGGTGAACCAAGAAACTGGATAATGTAGTCCTGTGTCATGTGTATGTGAGTGTTGTTTGAAGTATAACACTAGGAGCAGAAACTAGAACTTGCCCGAGTAGTCTTGCTTAAGTCTGAGAATAACCGGATAGGAAAGGATTAGTAGGCCATTTTTGTAAGCCAGTAAAAAGCCAAAAAAATAGAACTACCAAATAAAAAGATTACCACTTGAACTCAATTTGAGCCTAAAAGTCATTTTTTGTTCTTACCCAGTAAATATCATATCCTTTGGTTTTCGAACATACAATGTCACAACTCAGGCCAAAAGCCAAAGTTGAGGGTGATTGCAATCCGAGCAGAAAGAAGAAATGAAAAAAAAGGTTCAACTAGTAGCGGAGTGCATATAAAAAAAAGTAAAAAGTGTGAAGAAAAGAAAAAGAAAAAGAAAATAATGACTGCTGGGATGTGCTGAAATGAAGTAAAACAGGGAATCGCTCAGAAAAGAGTTGTGTGGAAACGAAACTTTGGAAAACCAAGGGACTAGTCACTCACAAACCTAAATATCCATTCCCTAGCCTGAGACTATGTTACAAGCCAATAAAGTCCTATAGTGATCCTATTCCGGGTGTTTGAAAGATAGAGCTTAGAAAGCAAGGGAAAGCCTATGGTAGTTTGTTGCTAGTGTTAGAAGTTCTTTGAGAGTGCGAGCATAGTATTTAGTCCCAAATTATGATGAGTGATGGACTTCTTTAGTGTGAGGACACATTGATTACATTTGAGAGTAGACTGAGTTAGCTAATAATTCACGGGCATAACCATGATTGATTGTAAGTAATGAGATGTCATAGATTGATCCTTGCATGTTAGATTCATGGTTTTGGATACAAAGTATGTTTTAGATGGCTGCTGCATAGTTTCAAAAGTGTTTGAATGATTTGAGGGCTGAAAATATTATTTTCTCATCGCTTGAGAACAAGTAATGGTTCTAAGTTGAGGGTGTTGATGTGCCGCGAACTCTTGGCACATTTGATGCTTGAAAACTAAGAATTGATACTAGAATTGAGTATATTTATGTGGATATAATGTGTTTGGTAGTGTTTGTACAGGTGAAACAGGTGGACGTGAAAGATGAAAGAAAAGAAGTCTGTTGATAACCAAATGCCAAGTGAAGACCACGAGCACCTATACGGGTCGTAGTCCTTGTCACGAACTGTGGTGCTGGTTGTAAAGCTGAACCGGTGAATGGGAAAGGAAAAGTTGAAAAAGGAACTGAACCAAGTGAAGACTAAGGACGACTTCACGAGCCGTGGTCCTCACAATGGCTCGTGGTGCATGTTGAGTAATGAGGTAGTGAAGGGGATTTAGAAGCTAAAAGATATTGGATCCAAGTGAAGACCACGGACACCTTCACGGGCCGTGGTCCCTATGACAATCTGTTGTGTTGTCCGTAGCACCCTTTCCAGTGTGATGACTTTGAAGACCCAACTTTGGGAAAGTCCAAGTGAAGACCACGGACACCCAGACGGACCGTGGTCTCTTTAACAGTCCGTCATGTTGTCCGTGAAATATGTTCCAGTGATCGACTATTGAAGACCTAATTTTGGGAAGTTCTAAGGGAAGATCACGGAGGGCTTCACGGACCGTGAAGCCCTTAATGGGCCATAGAAATGGGCATGAAGGTCCCGACATTTCAGTCCTACTTCGAGTAGGACTCTTTTTAAAACACTATTTTTAAATTATTAAGGTCGTTTTGTATGTTTTATCTTATCATTCCTTGAACGACGAACAAGTTTCCAGAATTCATAGATTTTGATTTTTGAATTCGGATATTGAATTAAGTTTGAAGTTCGGTTTTTCCGATTCTTGAAATATCAAAGTGGTGGTTGATTTGCTTATTCTCGTAAGTATTTTCTAACATGTTTTTATTATATGTTTCTGAACATTTATGTGAAATTATGAGTAGCTAAACACCACAACTGGGGTTGTGGGATCCATGACGGAATTCTAACTGTGATTTCATAAAATGAGTGAAAGGCAATTTGTGGTTACAAATTGTAGTTAGGTTTTCATTATTCATGTATTCTGATGAGTGCACGCATTAGGATGAGCATGTATCTGTCATTTTGTTTGAGAGAAAAATAATAGTTAGGAAAAAGCTAAACTAATCTAACTAAATAGAGTCAAAGTTCGAGTTCGAGGGAAAAGAATCTTAACACCATTGTAGGTGAGGGTAGATCATGTAACACTCTGGACCGAGAGGACTTGAGTGAAGATTATCTGAGTAGACTAAGAGGTGTCAGATATAGTTAACTTGCATGTAATTTGTAGACGTAAGTTGCGTGAAACTCAATTACGGAAGAATGTTAGATGCAGCGTTATGGGGAACACAATCCTAGTTTCAGTTAATTATTGAAACAACTTCAAAACTAATATCTTGTTCATTGTTGAATTATAGTTACTTTACAATTTTGGTTACTAAAGCATTACCGCTAAATCAAATTTTACTTTCAGTAATTGTTTATTTAGGAAATAATAATGACATTTCAGTAAAACGTGATAGTGAAATCATTTCTGTAAAGAAATTCTCTCTGGGATCGACCTCAACTCACGTTGAGTTTTATAAATTGACTTCGACCATTTATATCTCTTAATTGAGGTGTAAGTTTGGACGTATCAGTAATCCGGGTAATTAGGCCTCGTTTATTGATCTTTGTATTAATTTGTTGGTTTTGGACCACAAAAAAGCGGAAAGAATCCGGAAAGGGAAGAATCAAGTTTCTTAGGAGGATTTAAGCTTGGTTTCGAGGTAGGTGATGGTTTGATTTCATATTTTGCGTGATGTATGTTGGTATTGTAATGCATGTATGTATGTCAATGAACACTTGTTGATCACACCTAATGAAATTGAGTATGAATGAATGATTATATGCCATGAATCAACACTTGGTTGTATGATTACGAAAATGTACATTGTGATTGTGATTGTGGCTTGTTGAATGGATTGGGTGTCACGTTTCGACACACTAACTGGGATCGGATGTCACGTACCGACATACATATTTGATCGGGTGTCACGTTTCGACACCCTAACTTGGATCGGGTGCCACGTTTCGGCGCATTTATGGGATCGGGTGTCACGTTTTGACATACTAACAGTTTGGGTATGTGTTCCATGAGAGGACCATTGAATTGGGTTCCATGAGAGAACTATTGATTTGTTATATCTACTTGTTATTGAGAATGTGGAATCGTGCATTGCTCCTGAAATGATAATCGATGTGTATATATATTATGTGCATGTATGTGTTTACCTTGTTGTAATTCTGATATATGTTGTGCTTACTTGGATAGCCTCGTGATTCTACCAGTACACTGTGGTTGTGTACTGATACTGCACTTGCTCTTTCTTTGTTGAGTACAGGGCATCTTCAGGCGGCTACTAGCATACCTTGTTTAGGAGATCAGTGATCAAGATCGGATTCAAGGGTGATCCAATTCTTTCAGGCTACCATGGAGTCATTCTTATTGTTTAGTCCATTCAGTTCAGACTTAGACATTGTTTAGATATTTCTTATGTTAGTTGGGGTTGTACTCCTTTTTCTTAGA
This sequence comes from Solanum lignicaule, assembly GCA_029582545.1. Classification (NCBI taxonomy): domain Eukaryota; kingdom Viridiplantae; phylum Streptophyta; class Magnoliopsida; order Solanales; family Solanaceae; genus Solanum; species Solanum lignicaule. The sequence continues at coordinate 13,031 of JAJOOF010000367.1, read as the reverse complement.
CTTGTTTCACTTTAGATGTTTTGGTACAATGACTTTCAGGTTCTAGGGGTTGAATTTCCGCATTAGTTATGTTTCGTTATTTTAGTTGAACCCTTGGAGTTTATGGACTCCATTTTTATTGTCATTTAAACCTGCTTCCGTATCTTTAAATGCCTAGTTTTTTGCTAAGTTGTTTAGTTTGGATTGTAGTGATGGTTCTCCCATCAGAGGGTTAGTGTGGGTGCCAATCGCGACGGTCTAGGTCGTGACAGAAGGAGGGAGTATCTTTTTAATGAGTCCAGAACCTATTTAAGCCATAAAGAAATCAAATTGACCCAAATAACCCACAATTCTAGAAAGTAACTAAAATAAACTTAGTGTAGATTTTTATTCCGTTTTATCCAAAAATATAAACGACAGATGTTAGTCTTTTAAAGTAGACATATCTTAACATAAAACAGAACTTTTTTTCCACTATATAAAGTGTAAGAAAAGAAAAAGATTAGTTTTACAAAAAAGATTTTTTTTTCCGTTTGACATTAAATTGTGTTTCTTTATACAGTTTTTGCAATGTTTGTCATACAATTATATTGATTTGACATATTATAAAAATAGAAAAAAATATTACATTATATATATATTTATTTTGTTTAAACTCAAACTCCTTTAAGCTCTATTTAAGGATGCTCATAAATAGCACCTTCAATATCTTTGATCTTCTATTTTTCTTCATTTCAATCACAAAAAAATGTCTTTTGAACCAAAAGTTAAAGTTTCAAATTATTGGGATGGTGAAATTATACATGAAGAAAATACCGTTCATAATAGTTGTCCTCCCAAATACAAAGCTAAGTATTCACTTAATGTCCGATATAGAAAATTTCTTTCATCAATTTATAAAAGAATGGGTATAAATAGTACTGATTATAATTTGCTTATAGTCGAAAAATACCCTACTTCTTTTTTATCTCAAGGACAAATAAATTTTGGAGAGTGAATTATCTATAATGATGAATCGGTGATCGACCTTTTGAGGGTTTCCAACAACTACACAAATCAATCAAGTTAACAATCTATGTTAGGAAGGATTCTAAGACTAGTCAACGACGTTCTCCTTTAGCGATCGATGTCCATCCTCAATTAGAAAATCATAATAGCCCTGATGGATTCACCATAACTCAATCCAGTGATTTTCCTTACACGACCCATTACCAAAATATTCTTACCAATCAATATGATTTTGATTTCAACGAAACTATCAATGAAAGTTACTGGTAATACTCAATAATTATATTTTTTATGAAAGATAATTTTTCTTACACTTTATAAAGTGTAAGAAAAAGTTACAATTTATAAAGTGGATAAAAAAGTATCACTTCTTTCTTTCTAATAGATCTTGACCTAGTTGTCACGCCCCGAGACTACCCCCTGACGTAAACACGGGACCTAGGATCACGAGTGACCCCAAGTTAACCCTGAGCTGGCATATCATAAGCATACTAAGAGATTACTGAATAAAATGTACTATGTGGAAGCTTAATATCACAATTAACTGTAAGTAGGGAATACCCAATACTAATCTGATTATATAAAAGACTATGAGTTTAATAACAACTGGAAGATCAAACTCAAAACTAAAGCTGAATCCAATGTTATGTCTGAAAAAGCCCTCTAACTTACTAAATTTGTTGGGACATCCCCCCTGCTAACTCTAGAAAATTTGAAATTGAAATGAAAAGACTAAATCTGAAGAAAACATGTCTATTGTCCTCGAAGTATGAGGACTCACCACTAAAGCTGTTGAAGTGTAGATCGAGAACTGATCTATGCGTGATCTGGATGCTGAGTACTTGAACCTACATCATGAAAGGATGTAGCGCAAAGTATGCGTCAGTACTTAGAAAGTACTGAGCATGCAGGATATAGAGTATAGCTGAATAAAATACATAACTGAACAAAGTAATCTTAGGCGTATTTATGCGCCTAATAACCAATTTATGTCATATATATAGCTAAGTTTGAGAGCAAATTCCTAATCGGAACTGAAATTTTAGAGTCCATCGATTGTGTTTCCTCTAACCAATATGATTAGATGTTTCAGGGAGAAAAGCAAAGAAAATGGAGCGAAAAAGGACACCATGCAAAAGATCGGAGAATATAAGTCTAAGTTGCTAAGGAGAATGGCCAAGAAGCTGGAAAAATACACTATGAGGGAGCAACTCCACGTCACAGAGCTGAAGCCAGCGTATGGAAAACAATTTAGCTTAACAGTGGAGTGCGCGATGGGAGAGCGTCGCAGAGTGGATCAATTTGTTCACAATATGCAGCGAGGGAACAGGTCCGCATCGCGAACGACGCAGACCTGGACGCCAGATTTTCACTACGTGTTTTTATTTTAGACTATAAATAGCCCAGCAATATTATTTTATTATTATTCAATTTTTGAGAAACGGGAGAACACGATTTGGGCGATTTTGCTGATTATCTCTAGGGCTTTTCTTCTACTCTTTCATTTTGGTAAACACTTTCATGATCCTTACACATTATTTGATGATGATTTATGCTATGAGTAGCTAAATTCCCTTATTCTAGGGTTGTAGCTGCGATTAATGACATAATAGTATTTACTTCTAGCATGAGATGAGTTTTCTTATTATTTATGTGTGCATTCTTGTTTAACTATTTTAATGACTGATCAACATTAAAATAAATCCATTGTCCTCTCTTGAACTCGGAAGACGAACAGAGGGATAGACTAAGGAATGTGAGGAACGTGTTCATTCTAGGGTAAAACTTAGAGTATTTCGTATATAGGATAGGAGTACACCTATATGCCTCGTTTGGTTAATGTACAGGATGATATCTTAATGCTCCGCGATTGGTTCATGCCTATCCCCGCTCAACGATGTAGTTATGTTGTCATTGGTGGTAGGCGATTAGAGGTCGAGAGACCATGATCATAATTTCAACTTTGTGAATCAATAATGAGGTTAATTTGTCGAATGTTGGAGTAATTTATTATTATGTTGGAAATCGGTGCATGCTACAACCCTGGAATAATTTTCAAATTGTGAAATCCCCTTTTTGTAATTGATTTAAGTGTTAGTAGTTAATATTTGCAACTATTTAACTTAGATAATAAAAACAAATTTATGAAATTGTCTGTCTCACAAGTAAATTTATTTTAGTTACAACAAAGTTAGTGTTTGTTGATTTGAAGTCTTTTGGGTTCGATAATCCGGCTCAAAAGAGTCGTTGTACTACTTGAGTGACCACGTGCACTTGCGTGTGTGTCTAAACGCAACACAAAGAATATTGAGCAATAGCATAATCTGAACTGAATGTAAATGCTGGAATATACGGAAGGCTGAACTAAATGCAATGACCAAGTACTAATTCTGAACATGACATACTCAGACTGAATGCTGAAATATAACTGAAAACCTGGTCGAATGCACTGAAGCCTGACTATGGGAGCTACTATTAACGGACATAAAACCACGTGAGCTAAACGTGAAGTTCGATATATACGGCCGATCAAGAGGACCCAATATACCTTGCCAGGGGTATAAAGGCATGAATGGTGTGATCACTAAAGATGATACCCAACAGAGGGGAGTGATAAACCTACGACACGCAGTTCTGGGACTATGAGGGTACGCTAAACCCTAGTCCAACTCGGTCTAAGTCTACTCCCAACTAGAATGTGTATGACACAACATAACTGAATTTATGGATAGCTCAATGTTCTTACATGTAAAATATGAGAATGCAACATTTAACTATTGACAATGAAACATTTGTAACCGGAGCATGTATATCTATTTAAACTGACCTAGTAAGTGTAATTCATGAACTAAAAGAATCTACACAATTAGGGTTCTAAAATGCATGCAAAGAACTAAGCAACGATTTCACGAAAACATGATAATCTGATTAGGAATACTATAACAGCTAATTAACAATAATTCTCCAAGGTTTAAAAAACCCTAGGTCTAAACATGATATAAAGAATCAAAAATCTGACTGAATTCTAGGGACCTAGTGGATGAAAGGAATCCACTAGTGAAATTCCACATACCTGGTAACGAAATCTACGGAGAAACTTCGATTTCGGGGATGATACTTTGAAGAACACTATTGCTTGTTCTTGGGAGTTTTGGTCGACTTTTCCCTTTCTTTTTGCTCCAAGTTTGGATGATTTTAGGTGAATGAGGGTTCTCGGTAAGTCTGACTAAGTTGTTAGGCTTAGACTGAGTAAAATAACGTAATTTAGGCATAAAACAATGAAGTTTAAATGCCCAACGCATGGTAAAAAGACCTAAATGACCGTAACTTAAAAGTTCTCGAAGGCCAGCCACGGAAGGACCTACTGGCCGTAGGTCGACCTACAAACCGTAGGTGGGGTCATCGGTCAAGTCTGCCCGACAGTGCTTCACTAAAACGAGCATAACTTTTTACTTGGAGATGGAATTTTAGGAAACTCAGTGGCGTTGGAAAGAAGATTCAATTATCTATCATTTGGTAAGTCATGGGCCACCTAATTTCTTTTGTGCTAACGGTTATGACCATTTGAAGTTGATCCAATAACAATTTCCCTCTAACTGGCTGCTGACCCTCACCTACGGTCCGTAGGTCCACCACAGACCGTACTGGTCGACCGTGGGTGGGATCAAAGACCATAAATATTTGGTCCTCAACGACTGTTGGTAGATTCCGTGGTTCTTGCACCAGGTCTGGAAAACTGTAATTTTTTCTATTTTCTCAAATCTGAGGTGTTACACTAGTAGTACTTTAGCACCGAAGCACTACTAGAATATATGTTTTTATAGATTTGGAGTTCATTCATCACTTCAATATTATAATTATTACCTTAATGATTAATTATATCATTGTCTACAATACCAAGCTGACATGTCAAATGTGAATATTTAACTAAATGGTATCACGTAGAATTAATATTTTTTTTATTAATCTAATACTATATACATTTTTTAACAGTAAATTTGATAGTCTTTTAAGCAAAACTTACACTTGTGAAATTGACTCTAGAGTCCAAACTATGCACTTCTAAGCAACTGGGAAAAACGGATATCAACCTAGGAAAGGAATTGATTTAAGACCATGTGAATGTCTTACTGTTTTGTCATCTCTAATGGGATTGAATTATTTTTGGAACATGTTTAGTATTGCTATTGGGAAGTCAAAAGTATTTTTGGCAAATTCTTAAAATTGCTTTTAAATGAAAGTAGAATCGATTTTTCTGATATTGAAAAGAAGCTAAAAATTTCTTCTTCTTCAAAAAGCAGAAACAGAAAATAATACATGTGGTTGTCAAAGAAAAAAAGTGAAAGACAGAGGCAAGCAAAAGCTACATGAAAAGTGATTGTCACGACCTAGCCCGTCGTGATTGGCACCCACACTAACCCTCCGGTGGAAGAACCATTGCTACAACCCAACTAAGCAACTTAACGAAAAAATAAACATTTAAAGATACAGAAACAGGTTTAAATGATGGATAGAAATGAAGTTCCCATAAACTCCAAAGGTTTTAAATAAACAATTAAACAAACTATTGCGGAAGTCAACCCCTAGAACCTGAAAGTCATTGTACCAAAACTCTACCAATCAACAAGTCTAAGGAAAGAGGGTGTAACCCCGGAACTAAACATACGAATAAATCTAACTATAGAGTCTGAGTATGAAAAGAATGGACTAAACAATAGAGGACCCATGGCAGCCTGGAAGAACTGGCTCACCCTTGAATCGGGTCTCGATCAGTGATCTCCTAACTGAGCTCTGTCAGTAGCCGCCTGAAGATGCCATGTACTCCATAAAGAACGAGCAAGTGCAGTATCAGTACACTACCACAGAGTACTGGTAGGATAACGCGGCTACTCCAGTAAGCGAAATACAAGCAGGAAATTACAACACAGTAAACACATATACAGAATACATAGTTCAATTAGCTTTTCAAGAGCAATATACAATTTTCCGCTATCAATGACAGGTAGAATTGAACATAATAATCACGAGTGGTTCTCTCATAGAACCCATACCCAAATTGTTAGTGTGTCGGAACGTGACACCCGATCTAATGTATGTGCCGAAACATAACACCCGATCTAATATATGTGTCGGAACGTGACACCCGATCCAATGTATGTGTCGGAACGTGACACCCGATCCAATCAGTACAATCACAATCACAACCATACTATAATTAATAATACATATAGTCACATGGTCAAGTAACAGTTCATGGCATGTAGTTGTTCGCACATAATCATTTCATTAGATTCGATTCACATTTCACGATTCACATACACACATGCATACAATGAAGTAATTATTCGTCATATATCACACAAACAGGAAATCGAACCATCACCTACTTCGAAACCAAGTTTGAATCCTCTTAAGAAACTTGAGCCTTCCCTTTCAAGATTTTTTCTGCTTGTTCTTGGTCTAAACAAAAGTAATTAACGCAATGATCAATAAACAAGGCCTAATTTACCTGGATTATAATCAAACTATTAATCCAAGGCCAAACCCAAAATCCTAATATTCAACTAGGGTTTTTCCCACCATCAACTTCAGGCCAAAACCCTTCCCCAATGATAATTACTCAAGATTCTAAGTCCTAGGAATCGAAATACAGATTAAAGGAGTAATTTCCTTACTTTTAGCACTAGAAGTCATGGAAAACTGTCAAGAATCTCCCTGAATTGTCTCCTAGCTCTCAAGAACGAAGTTTTGCAGAAAATAACGATTTTGGGGTTTTTCTCGACTCAAGTTTGCGACTGGCCCACCACGCGGACCTCATCCCGCCATAGCACGGAGATGGAAGCTCGGAGTTTGAGTTCTAAGCTACCATTTCACAACACATCTTCAACCCGAGACGTTCTAAAACTACTCTTTCACGCCAAGGTCAGGTTAAAGAGTTTTATTCGCCCGAATTAGATTTCATAAATTCGTACATGCTCCTTAATGTCTTGGCTATCCACTCATGTGATCAAATTCATAATTAAACCCCCCATTCATTACCAGATTTCCCTAGACCTCACCTGACTCAGATTTCGTCCAAGTCTGGCCTAGGCTAGAAATTTCCAAGTAACTACTCAAAAGTTTTCTGGCCCAAATTATTTCCTCATTGGCTTTTCCATAATGATGGAAACAGGTCGTTACAATAGATACCAATTTACCCATCACTCTTCTTCGAGTGATAAACTAGGAAAAATTGGCTAAGGTAAGAGTAGATTAGTACCTGAATTGTTGAATAACTGGGGATACTTGTCTCGCATGTCCTTCTAGGTTTCCCAAGTAGCTTCCTCAACTGGACGATGCTTCTATTGAACTTTCACGGACTTTATCTCCTTAGTCCTCAACTTCCGGACATTGCGATCAAGAATTGCAACCGGTTCCTCCTCATACTGAAGGTATTTGTCTAACAGAACTGAGTCCCACTTTATGATGTAATCTGCGTCACCATGATACTTCTTCAACATGGACACATGAAACACTAGATGGACCCCAAATAGGCTAGGCGGTAAAGCCAACCTATAAGCCACTGGCCCTACACAGTCAAGAATCTCAAATGGCCCGATGTGAGGACTAAGCTTGCCCTTTTTGCCGAACCTCTTCACCCATTTTCATGGGTGACTTTTTAATAAGAACTTGCTTACTATCTTGAAATGTCATGTCCCTTACTTTGATGTCTGCATACTTTTTATGTCGACTCTGGGCTGCTAGAAGCTTAGCTTGAATACTTCTCACCTTATCCTGAGCATCTTTCACCAATTCAACCCCTAAGGGTTTCACATATCCAGCCTCAAACCACCCTATAGGTGATCTACATCCCTCCCATAAAGTGCCTCGAAAGGTGCCATGTCAATGCTGGAGTGGTAACTGTTATTATTGGAGAACTCACACAAAGGTAGGAACTTATCACACATGCCCTCAACATGTCCTCTAACACTTGAATCGTTCTCTCTGACTTTCCGTCCGTCTGTTGATGGAAAGTTGTGTTAAAAGCGAGTTGAGTGCCCAACTTCTCATGCAATTTTCCCCAAAACTTGGATGTGAACTGCGTACCACGGTCTGAGATGATAGAAAGGAGCACCATATGCAGCCTCACTATCTCTTTCACATAAAATTTAGCCAACTGCTGAGCATTATAGTCTATTCTGATTGGAATGAAGTGGGCTTACTTAGTCAATATGTCAACCACTACCCAAATGGAATCAAACTTACCCAAGGTCTTGGGGAGACCAACCACAAAATCCATAGCTATCCTCTCCCACTTCCATTCACGGATTGGTATTCGCTGAAGCAAACATGCAGGCCTTTGGTCCTCATACTTCACCTGCTAACAGTTTTGGCACTTAGCCACAAACTCAGCTATGTCTTTCTTTATGCCAGGCCACTAATAAAGTCGCTTTAAGTCTCAGTACATCTTGGTCGCACCCGGATGAATGGAATACCGCAAACCATGGGATTCTGTCAACATCTTCTAAATCAAGTCATCCACTCGGGGAACACAAATTCTTCCTTTAAAACTGAGCACACCACCCACGTCAAGAGTCGCATCTTGTGCCTTGCCAGACACTATCTTTTTTCTGAGCTCATTCGAATTCTCATCCTCAAACTGTTTGGCCTTGATCTCCTTAATGAATGTGGGCCTAACTTTAATGCTGGCTAACATCCCACCCTTCTCTGAGATCTCTAACTACATGAACTTAGACTCCAAGGTTTGAATCTCTTTGGCCAAAGGTCGCTTGGACACACCCAAGCAAGCTAGACTACCCATACTCACCGCCTTCCAGCTTAATGCGTCTGCCACCATATTAGCCTTACCCAGATGGTACTAGAGGGTAACATTATAATCCTTGAGTAACTCCATCCACCTTTGCTGTCTAAAATTCAAGTCCTTCTGAGTGAATACATGTTGTAGACTACGATGGTAAGTAAACACCTCACACTTGACACCATAAAGGTAATGCCGACAGATCTTAAGGGAAAACACTACCGCTGCCAACTCTAAATCATGTGTCAGATAGTTTCTTTCATGCACCTTCAGCTGTCGCAATGCATAAGCTATGACATTTTTATTCTGCATCAACACAACATCCAAATGTGAAGCATTACAATAAACAATGAAATCTTTACCTTTCACCGGCAGTGCTAGAATAGGTGATGTGGTCAGAAGGGCCTTAAGCTTTTGGAAGCTCTCTTCACATTTGTCAGCCTAATCAAAAGGCACTTCATTTTGGTTCAGCCTTGTTAAATGTGTGGCGATAAAAGCAAAAAATTTCACAAACCTTCGATAGTAGCTGGCGAGTCCCACAAAACTCCTAACTTCCATCACAGAGCTAGGTCGGATCCAGTTCTTGACTGCTTCGATCTTTTGGGGATCTACCATTACCCCTTCCCTTTAAACCACATTCCCCAATAAGGCAACTGAATCCAACCAGAACTCACACTTGGAGAATTTGGCATATAATTTCTGTTTTCCAAGGACACACAAAATAATACGAAGATGGTCGGCATGCTCTTCCTTGCTCTTAGAATAAACCAAAATGTCATCAATAAAGACTATAACAAAAGAATCCAGGAATGGTTTGAACACACCATTTATCAAATTCATGAAGGCTTCAGGCGCATTGGTCAACCCAAATGATATCACTAAGAACTCATAGTGCCCATAGCGGGTCCTGAATGTTGTTTTGGGTACATCCTCAGGCCTAATTTTTAACTGATGGTAACCTGACCTTAGGTCAATCTTAGAGAAAACTGATGCACTCTGCAATTGGTCAAAAAGATCATATATCCGAGGTAACGGATATTTATTTCGAATGGTGACCCTATTCAACTTTCGATAGTCTATGCACATCCTCATACTACCATCCGTCTTCTTAACAAACAAGATAGGAGCACCCCACGGGGAAGCACTAGGAAGGATGAAACCTTTTTCAAGAAGCTCCTGGATTTGAGCTTTAAGCTCCCTTAATTCCACCGGAGCCATTCGATAAGGAGAAATGGAGATAGGGCGAGTGCCTGGTTCCAAGTCAATGCAGAAATCTATATCCCTATCCGAAGGCATACCATGCCAATCGGTAGGAAACACTTCTTTGAACTTAGACACTATGGGAATAGACTCAATAGAGGGAGACACAACATCAACATCCCGAATATGAACGAAATATCATAAACACCCCTACCACACCAGTATCCTAGCCCGAACGAAATATATGACCTTAGATGACTTAGGTTTGTACACCCCTTCCCACTCTAACTTTTCCCTACCTGAGATCTCTAGAGTCACAGACTTAGCATTACAATTAAGCACAACATAATAGGGGGACAACCAAGTCATGCCTAAGATTATATCAAAGTCAGTCATATCCAGAATCACCAAGTCAACCCAAGTCTGAAAACCCATAAACAAAACAGACAAGCACGATACAAATGGGTGACTATGACAGACTCACCAACTGGGTAGAAACATGGATAATGGCATCAAGCACATCACAAACTGCATCAAATCCCAAGGCAAACTGAACTGTGATCACTTTATCAGACACCTTAGCCCTGGTCTTACCCAGAAAGGCATAGCATTGTGCCCTGTCATCTTGATGGGTAACCTTCTTTCCTGGTGGTACTGCTCCTCTACCTGCATTACCATTTCCCCAGCCTCCACGGCATCGCTAATTTCCTCCTCGCCCATCTTGTGGACATCCTCTTCCATTACTACCACTGCTCGCTGGTACCACTGTTCTAGTCTACTGCTGCATAGGGTCAGACATGCATGGATGGGGACAATCTCTCCTCATATGTCCATGTTCTCCACAATTGTAACACACTTAATAACTTAACCAAGTAAGCATAGTTGCTATTGTAATAGTCGTATCATGACCCTCTTTGATATACACTCAATCTAAGAAATCGTAGTAGAGATTCTAACCTCAATTGTCGTAAGATAATTTCATAATTTACTAAGCAACCCACACATGTTATGACAACAATACTAAATGAATTTTCCAAAGTAATGATGTTCATTATCTAGCCGTCCCTTACTAAACTTCTTGAATGTTGTCACCTTGGCAAAGTCTTCTGACTTCACCCCCTTCTACCTCCGTAAAAAATCAACCATTTCCTAAAAAGATTTTGCTGAAGCAGCCACCTATAAGCCTGAATCTGCAAATCTGACCTTAATTCCTTCACAAAGCGATGAATTTGCTCTTTTAGACTGAAGCAAAGTGGAGTACCATATTTGGATAAAACACAAAATTTGGCCTTATAGGCTGCAACAAATATATTATGCTGCTCTATATTCAGGTACTCATCTCTCCTTTTATTCCTCAAAGTTCAAGGTATATACTTCTCTATAAAGAAAGTTATAAAATGTTTCCCAAGTCATGAGTAGTGCATTTACTAGTCGGCACTCAACATGAGACAACCACCACATTTTGGTATCTCCCTTGAACTGGTATATCATAAATTCAACACCAAATCGTTTTACCGTATCCATCTTATGAAGTAAATCATGACAATCAATAAGGAAATCATAAGCATCTTCAGATTCAGTACCTTCGAATAATGGGGATTTCAACTTTAAGAACTTAATAAAAATATCATGTTGGTCACTAGTCTTTACATACCCACATTGAATCGGGGAAACATGCTTATTTGGAAGGACGCATCCTCTCTTACTAGTGTTGGTGTTACCACTTCTGTTGCTCTAGTTCTGTCCATATAGTGAAGGAGGAAAGATACCAATTTGTATCACCTAGATACCAATTGGAATCAAGTCATAACACGAAGAGAGAAAATGACAGAACTTTCCTAAAGTCTTGTAGCCTCTCGAAGAAAAGTACAGACCTCTCTGTACCGTTCCGTAAGACTCTATTAGACTCATTATGGTACAACGAGATCAACGAACCTAGGGCTCTGAAACCAACTTTGTCATGACCCAGCCCGCCGTGATTGGCACCCACACTAACCCTTCGGTGGGAGAACCATTACTACAACACAATTAAAAGCAACTTAACGAAAAACAAAACATTTAAAGATACGGAAGAAGGTTTAAATGATTGATAGAAACAAAGATCCCATAAACTCCAAAGGTTTTAAATAAACAATTAAACAGACTATTGCAGAAGTCAACCCCTACAACCTGAAAGTCATTGTACCAAAACTCTACCAATCAACAAGTCTAAGGAAAAGGGTTGCAACCCTGGAACTAAACATATAAATAAATCTAACTATAAAGTCTGAGTCCGAAAAGAATGGACTAAATAATAGAGGACCCATAGCAGCCTGGAAGAACTATCTCACCCTTGAATCCGTTCTCGACAGTGATCTCCTAACTGAGGTCTGTCAGTAGCCGCCTGAAGATGATCTGTACTCAAGAAAGAACGAGCAAGTGCAGTATTAGTATATAATTACAGTGTACTGGTAGGATCACGCGGCTACTCCAGTAAGTGAAAGACAAGCAGGAAATTACAACACAGTAAACATACATATACAGAATACATAGTTCAATTAGCTTTTCAGGAGCAACATAAAATTTCCAAATATCAATGACTGGTAGACATGAACATAATAATCACAAGTGGTTCTCTCATGGAACCCATACCCAAACTGTTAGTGTGTCAGAAGATGATCTGTCAGTAGCCGCCTGAAGATGATCTGTACTCAACAAAGAACGAGCAAGTGCAGTATTAGTATATAATTACAGTGTACTTGTAGGATCACGCGGCTACTCCAGTAAGTGAAAGACAAGCAGGAAATTACAACACAGTAAACATACATATACAGAATACATAGTTCAATTAGCTTTTCAGGAGCAACATAAAATTTCCAAATATCAATGACTGGTAGACATGAACATAATAATCACAAGTGGTTCTCTCATGGAACCCATACCCAAACTGTTAGTGTGTCAGAAGATGATCTGTCAGTAGCCGCCTGAAGATGATCTGTACTCAACAAAGAACGAGCAAGTGCAGTATTAGTATATAATTACAGTGTACTTGTAGGATCACGCGGCT
>JAJOOF010000366.1:0-69346 GCA_029582545.1 Solanum lignicaule | reverse complement strand
ACAGGTGTAGAAACACAAAAGGGTTCACAAAGTCTTTCAGGAAGAACCTCAAACTTATTTGCAACATAAGGAGTTACAAAAGATAAACTTGCTCCTGGGTCTAGCAAAGCATACACATCAAAAGCAAAGACTTTGATCATACCAGTGACAACATTTGGAGAAATCTCCTGCTCATGGCGACTGGTGATTGCATAAAGGCGGTTTGCTCCTCCACTGGTACTAGAAGTAGCTCCTCTAGGTGCCGTCCTGTCTGGGGGAGCAACTGAAGAAGATTGGGCCCTACTGCCCAAATTTCCACTACCTTGCTTATTCTTAGGGCATTCCTTCATGAAGTGACCCTCTTGTCCACACTTAAAGCAACCTGTCTGGCCCTGACGACACTTCCCTGGATGGACTCTACCACACCTAGCACATGCAGGAAACAAACTACCTCTTTGTGCCACACTACCCGAAGACTGTGCTGGTTTAGCCTTGAAGTCCTTCAAATTCTAGCCATTAAATTCCCCTCTGTATCGGGGTGCAGGTGCTTTAGCAGATGATGGAGCAGGTCCCTTTTGCCTTTTCTGGAAGGACGGACGATTTGAATTACCTCTCTGCTACCCGGACTCGTTACCGGTCTTAGCTCTTTTATTTCTGAACTCTTCTCTGTCCCTCAGCTTTTCTTCCTCAACCCGCTGCACATAAACCATCAACCTTGATATGTCCATGTCCCCGATAAGCATTGCAGCCCTACCTTCCTTACTTGAAAACCGAGACAGCCCAGCAACAAACAAGCTCATTCTATTTCTCATGTCCGCCACCATCTCCGGAGCATAGCGGGATAGTTGTGTGAAATTCAGACTGTACTCATGAACACTCAAAGAATCCTGCTTAAGTATGAGGAACTCACGTACCTTGGCCTCTTTCAATTCTCGAGGAAAGAAATGCCCCAAGAAAGCTTCCTCAAAACAGGTCCAACTCGCAGGTGGTGCATCCTCAGCTCTACTTCCTTTCCACTGGTCAAACCAAGTTCTAGCAACATCCTTTAATTGATACGCAGCAAGTTCAACTCGCTCAGTATCTGACACATGCATCACATAAAAAATCTTCTTCAACTCCTCAATGAAGTTTTCTGGATCCTCAGTAGTGCTCGAACCCGTGAAACTCGGAGGATTCATCCCTAAGAACTCACGAATCCTTGAAGTGTCAGCTCCTTCATGTCGAGCTCCCTTTTGCTGACCAATCTGATTTGTTACAGCTTGACTCAGAATTCTAATTGCCTCTCTGAACTTGGCATTAGAAACTTCCCCTTGATCTTGCACTCCCGGGGCATAAGGTAACTCTTGCTCATCAACATAACGTCTAGGAAGACGCCCTCTGCCAACTCTTCGTGGAGGCATGATTATCTGAAAACACGCGCAAGCACGGATTAAAAAGAAACTCTTAAGAGATAAACTCTAACGCACGATGATGAGTGTGAAAGAAGTGAGAGATCTTCTTAAATGTTGTAGCCTCCTAATTATAGATGTGGCGCGCTTCACACCGATAACTAGGACTCTACAGACACGGCTTCATAGACTCCCTAGGTAATATTAGTGAGATAAGACTAATTACATGATTAACCTCATCAAATTGAAATAAATATATACATTATTGCATTTAACTAATAAAAATTTTCATTGACCATCTTCATAGGTTTGCGTGAATAAGAAATATATATGACGATCCACGTTGAACATTCACAAAATAATTTGCAATATTATTTTTTGCTATGTTTATTATTCAAATCTTTGCTTAAATAAACAATACTATTTACTATAACATATATTTTTGGAATTGGTAATCACGTGCAATGCACGTGTCAAAAAACTAGTGTATATATATAGTACAAACACAAGGTTTATGAAAAAGCTACTGGATTCGTCTGAACCCACAAACCCTACTTAGCTCCGCTCTGACCGTAATTTATTTATTTTTATGATCCGAATTATCATGATAAATAGTCATGATGTCCCAAAAAATATATTTTTTGTTTAAAAATCTTGGCTGCTCTCTGACTTGTCGCCCAAATCAATTTGCTTATTATTTGGATAACCCACTTGTGTATAATATTCCTTCATTATTTTGTATGATTAGGTAAGAGTAGGATACAATGCACTCAAAAAACAAAAGATTAGGATAAAAAAAAGATATCTATTTTTATTATTTAATAATAATGAGACATTAAAATAAAGAACCATTATTTATAGGAGGTAAGTATCGAAAGGAGACATAAAATGTTGACTTTATAACAACGATTCTAATAATAGGGAAGAACATATTATTGTGGAAAGCTAGTACTAAAGTGAAAGAAGAATGATTCGTTTGAGGATAATTTTTTTTTATTTAAAAAAACATTTCTAAAGCATTGTTTGATTATATATTAAAATGATATTTTGTCTAATATTTGAAGATAATTTTTTTCAAGTTAAGTGTAATTATGTTTTTTCATTTACAAAACTCTTTTCACTTTTTTCAAGGAAAATGTATGTATAAATGTAACTTTCATTTTACACTTCAATTTTAACTTCCAAACGCCTACTAAATACTAGCACCAGTGATACTGCAATTCGAACTGATCCTTTGGGATTTAACTTCATTCGGTTAAAAAAAGGGACTAAATTTGACTTTAGCGAACTTTAAAAAAAATAAAGAAATCAATCTTGTAGATTTAAACATGTCAAGTTGAAATTATAGTGTTGCCAAAAAAAGAAAAAAATGTCATAATTTTTTTAAATAAATTAAAAAAAAAGTTATTCTTTTTGAAACAAAGAGAGTAATACCATAATGGGTTGTTTGGTCGGTGAATTAGAAATAAGTTATCATATATCAGTTTTCATATAACTTATACAATGTTTAGTAAGTAAATGTAAAACAACTTATTCATTTATTAAATTAATACAACATTTGATTGATAATTTAGAACTCCGCATAACTAATACATATATAAATTATAAAAGAATCTATTTTTTTATGCACCATAAAAAAATTAGAATAACTAATACATAAATAAATAATTATTACATAATTAATATCTATATAAAACAATAGATAAATTTAATCATGACTAATTCCTATATTATTATTAATACCCAAGTAACTCTTCTAACTAGCTACCAAACCATCCTTACGGTACAAAGTTATATTCAAAGAATATTCACGTAAATGTTAAATTTTCTAGTAATTTTATTTGACTTTTTTTTCCATTTTATGTTCTTGATAAAAAAAACAATAAAGAAGGTAGGCAATGATATGCAGGTAGGAAATAAATAAAGACGTAGAAGGCAGAACAAACCAATAAAGTTATATGGTGCGTGGCTAAGTACTTTTTTATCTTTAATTATATATATTTGGAATTTGAGATTTTTAATTATGAAATCTCCTTTGTTAGAAAATATTATATTTCTAATATGAGATTTCTCTATACTAATTTAAATTTAATTTGACTCTAATATAAATAACGAAAATAAAAATGGAATTATAATTCATATAGAAAAGGAAGCATTGACATTGCTTGAACGAACAGCTTATCCTGTCGTTGCCTTGTCTGACTCCAAACAACTCTTCATCTTTTCAGGTAAACATTCTTTTTCTGTAATCCTCTGTTGTTCATCTTTCTGTGCAACTTTCCTTCTTTCTTCTACTTTCATCTCTCTTTCGCTCTAACTACTTATCAACTAAACTTTCCACTTGGAATTTTTCTGCCTTTGGTTCAATTTCTATAGAATTGTCTTGTCTACCGGGTATGGTGTTCTTCCAAATTAGACTCTAGATCTTGTAGGAGGCGTTAACGATTGACTTCTTTTTTATAGCGTTCAAGGAATATTAGAAATATAATAATGATCATATTGTAACTTATCTATTTTCTGCGTTTAGTTTTTCTTTATTCATGCGATATATATATACAATTGGGTTCTTTTTAGATCCTAAGATGGGAATTGATGGGAGTACCAACCTCGGTTCACTTTCTTGTCTTGACAAGTAGGCTGTACAGATCATCCAGGTCCCAGTGGATTAGTTGAGGTGCAAGTAAGTTTGACTTGAACACTGGTGAAATTAAGGGGTCTAGTTTAAATCTGGTTTGTAAGTTGAAGGGGAAAAAGGATGATTGTTCTAGTTTTTGGATTTCTTAAGCATATTTGAGGTGACCTAATTGGCGGCGGGAGTGGTAGTTATAATTTTATCTATTTTGTATTTTTGTGGTTACAGTAGTTTTGTTACTGTTTGATTCACAAGTGCAAAATTGTGTTGTTTTTTATGTGGTCTTGTTCTGTTCTAGTCTGTAAGTTAAAACGATAAAAAAAAAGGAAAAGACCTTTTCCTGTTTTGGAGCATCTTAACCATATTGGAGAAAATGATTGTATTGTTATCAAATCGGTTTTGTTCTTGGATTAGTTTGACTCTAGAGTGGTTGAAATTAGCTCAAGGCTAAAATTTTAGGCCGAAAGTACAAATAGTTGGAGCATACAAGGGTGTCGTCAATGAAGTGAGTTGAGAACCACGAGGTCTCAGGTTCAAATTCCAATAGAGACAAAAATAATACTCCCTATGTCCCAATTTATGTGATACTTTTCGTTTTTTCGAGAGTCAAACAGTTTAAGTTTGACCGAAAATTTGCATGGATCTTCAATTTTTTTGAAATAAAATATATATATTGTAAATTACGTAAAAAGTACTATAAAAAGTACTATAAGTCACAATAATTGATAATTCAAAATGTTTAAAAGATCTATGAAAATTTACGGTCAAAGATATACTAGTTTGAATCTCGAAATCCGAAAAGTGACACATACAATGGGACGGAGGAAGTAGGTGATTTCTTACTATCTGCCCAAATTTTGGTGGATAAAGTTACTTGTTACCTGAGCTGGTGGTAGGTAGTAGGTACCCCGTGGAATTAACCGGGGTGTGTACAAGCTTGACCTAGACACTATGGTTATAAAACAAAGTAAGAACTGTTGGACGTCAAGGAAAAAAGTAGGAGGGATTTGACACAAATAATATGGCTAGTCTTACTTTCCTTACAAACCGTGTGTACTACAGTCAAGAGTGACTTAATTGGAAATTTACGGTTTAGTGACGAGCCTGAATTAGGCCAAGCTAAGTTGAATTAAGATCTTCTCTGATTTGCTTTTGTTCATTTTCTTTGGCTGAAGTTCCAAAGGCATGCTATTGATACTTAATCATGAGAAAACACTGTAATTAGTCCAAAGCCATTGCTGATCTGATTGTCTTGTGCAACATAAAGTTCTTGGGATCCTCAAATTCTCTGTTTTTGAATGTATTTTTCAAGATGAAATGAATAGTTCTGTGATCATATTCCTGTTTCATTAAAGGAAGTCTATAGAGAAGCATATGCTTCATTTGTATATTTTCTTTTAATTGTTCTTGACAGATATCATTTGTGGGACAAAAGCACTTTATTAGTTCAGTTTAGGAAAACAAACAGCCTTCTGTTCTCTCAATTATCATTCTTCAAATGCTATTAGTATGTTTATTGGTAGAACTCTTTCTTTGTGCTTCAGTTTACTATTTCCTCAATCTAGACTGACTGGTTGTTTTCTCCTGGCAGCATGGATTTGAGGCTCTGCCTGTGTCTTTTCATACTTGGTTCTAGCTGGTGCTGCGCTGCTAGAGAATTAGCTGTCCTTAACCCCCTTATAACAGAAACTGAAGATGTTTCGGGTACTTTTCTTTTTCTTTTTCATTTTAGTAGTGGTTATATTGGTGTTGCATGATTATAAAGTCTCCGTATATGAAGTCATGGGACAGTTGGAATGTGTGCTAATTGAGAAACAAAATGAACAAACCCTATAAACCTTATTTACGGACTTACAAATTTGGTGTCTCCTATGGTCGGTTTTCCTTTCATTAACAAGAACCTCCTTGATAGTCCCTTATTGGAAGTTTGTGCTTTTCTGCTAGACTGCTGCTTGCAGTTTATATATTTACTTCCTCAATCCTATTTCATGTGACGGGATTTGACTAGCCAGAGAGTTTAGGATGTTAATTTGACTTATTGTTAGTTGTGGAAGAAAATACTTGCACAATAATATGATTGATGAAACAAAGCATAAAAATCTATAAATTCACATAGTTAATTGAATATGAAAATTCATAAATTTTTTGAAGTGCATCGAACATTTTGTAATGTCTCAAAAAAAGCAAAAAAAATGTCCTATAGATTTTGAGAGGACTAAGTACTAACTTGACAGCTCCTCAAAAGCTCTTCTAATAACAACTTCTATCCTGCCTTGTGTACTATGACTTCAACCTTTCTCTAATCAAAACACCTTTTTCCTTCTTCACCAAATGAACCATACCTTCCATTGATCCTTCCTAGTACACTTTCTCAAGTCTTTCTATCTTTTCAAATAAACAAATTTCATATTGTTTTCCTTTCAACTCGGAAGGGGTTAAGGATCAATCAATAGCTAAAGATGTTCATGACAATAGTTGGTTCGAGCACTATATCTTGCGTTTACAAGTATGTTACTTTTGTTAGTACTTATCTACTTGGCTGGGGATTCCTAGTTTTTCAAGCTAGCAATCTTTGCATCTTTTTATGGTCTGTTATAATATCTGTTTATTGGACTTCATTAATTAATACACAAGTGGTTTTTTTCCACGCGATGCATCTTTCTTGTAGATTATGTTAATCCTACTTGCTAGCCTAGTGTAGTCTCTTACCTAAATGTTTTGTAGAAAATGATTTGAACTGGTTGATATATTAGTCATTTTGTATAGTTTCATTATTGTGTTAGTTAGATGCTAATGTTAAAAAAATATTTTTCTTGGCTTTATTGCACTAGTACTGCAGATAAATAACCTAGAAGAACTGAGACAAGTTCAACCTCTGGAAGAAGTGAATGGAAATGAACAGTTGTGCACATTGTGTGAAGAATATACCGCCAAGGCACTTAATTACATGGCTAATAACAAGACCCAAACAGAGATCATTGACCGTCTTCACAAATCTTGTTCGAAGATGCGATTTTACAAGAAGGAGGTACTTGTAATCTACCTTGAAATTGCTTATTTCTTGACCAATTGTTTTCACCACATTGTGCTGTCAGATTATTAATCTGGATTACGTAATATGAGACTTTGAATGGTTTTCATAGCTAGGTTCTGAGTTGATCTCTTTGGTTTTCTTGGTTGCAGTGCGCCATACTCGTGGATTATTATGCTCCTCTCTTCTTCTTACAGATTAACAAAATGAAACCTGAAAACTTTTGCCAACAGTTTGGCCTTTGTGAACAAGTGGTTATTATTTCTCAGGTGCTTTCTGGAAAGAACTGCGATTTATGCCACAAAGTAGTTACAGAGGCCGAATCGAAATTGAAAGACCCTGACACACGGGTACATTTATGTTTTACTTTATATATGTAATATAGATATATTTATACAGTTGCTCGACTTGTGCATATGTGAAATGAGAACTCCATGTAGGATTTCGTTTCAGCTGCTAGTCCTCGTACATGATATCATGAACGATATACTAAGTAAAGGAAGGGTTAATTTCTTTGTGTGTCTTGCCGCCTTGAAATAATATCAGTATATTATCTTAGAATTAAATTGTATGTACATGTTTATGTAATTGGCGGTGTGAGGTAATATACTCACTAGGAATATATTTGCTTAAAACTCTTTTTTTTTTACATCCTTTCAGTTAGAGATACTTGAGCTGCTCTTGAAGGCATGTGGAGCTATCAAACCTTATGCTAAAAAGGTTAGAAACATCTGAAATGTAATTGTTTGATCATAGTTAAATCTGCAAGCGTGCTCATAGTTTCCAGATTTCCTCTGCAACAAATTTTTCGAATTCCCAATAGATATGAATAGTGTCATACTTAATGTTTTTTTGATCATTTTGAGTCTATGAAATGATTTTGCAACCCCTGCAGCGGCCGATGGACCTAGGCATTGAAAATATTACTAATAGAATATAAATAATGAAAGCAACGACGGAAAAACCTATACCAAAACGACATTCTCTGAAAGTTTTCACTTCCTAGTTCACTGGTACTCTTGCACTTTGGTGACATATTCTTGAGTGTTGAATCCTGACCTCTATGGCAAGAAGCCAAGAACCGATGAACCCACTAAGACAAAGCTCTTGAGTCTTGTCAATGTACCCACTAAACCATAGCTCTTGTCGGTGTCTTATGCAGAAAAGCGTACTATTCAGTATGATGAAAGTATTATGAATACATTTTAACAAAATGAAAACTCATTGACATGAGTTGTAGTGAATTTTTTGAATTGTGTTCTATTATTATTATTATTAATTGAATTTCCAGGGTGATGTGGTTTAGTGATTTTTCTTTTTTTGTATCGTTAAATATTGACACCTTTTGAGTAAAGTTTTGCACATGCCACTGAATTCCTGTATCCATTCACTGCTATCCTATGAAATTCAGTTGAAAATTCTTAAATGCCTGTTTGAACTGTCATTGGCATTGGATGTATTGTTAGGGTGTGCCGAGTCAAGTCTGCCCCTTTTTTTTTTTTCCGTTGCAGAAAAGAGATTACACAACCTGTTTATCTATGCTGATGTTTTTACTGTCTGTCACTCACCTTTTTGTCTGTACGCGATTGTGTTTTTGCAGTGCAAGAAACTGGTATTTGAATTTGCGCCAGTGATTCTCATAAATGCCGAACAGTTTCTGGAACAAAATGACATATGTGCTATTCTTCATGCTTGTGAGCCTGCAGTAGATAAAGAGAAAGCATCACCAATGAAGCAAACTTCATTGCATTCTGCCTCTTAAGGAAAGAATAATGGTATTCAGACTAGGTTGGGAACATATTGTTGTGTATGTAAACAATTAAACAACATCATAAAAGTTTATGAAATATTGTGTATAATGTATATAGTTTAATACGGTTGAATTCCAAACCTTCATTTATTGTTATGGAACACAGTTATTTATGCAAAGGGTTAATATATTCAATGTTAGTACTGTCTATTTAGTGATTAGCATTCAAGTTTTACCTTGTCCTGCCTTGTTTATACCCTTTAATTTTTTATTTTTTTTTAAGATCTCTAGTATTTTATTTTGTAATACTTCTTTTTAACTATTTTGATTTTTTATTGAAAATAGAAATGTAATAATTGTTATGATTGTTCTTGAACTCATTTCTTTGTTGCTTTCCTTCTTCCTTCCTTCATCCTCCTTTTTTTTTTTTTCCTTCTTTCATGTTCAAAGCTTGTTCAAAGTATGACCTTAAAAATTGGCGTACCGCAAATGTGAATCATTTCGAGTTAATAATATATCAAAAGATTCAAAATATTGAGAGAAACTCATGTCTAAATTTGAGACTGTTTAGAGGAGATTTGAGTTGGTTGGGATTGAAAGTAATCAGTTTACAATGTACACTTTATTACATCAACAATGTGTATAAATGTATATACATAGTTATACATTATCTATACATGATTATACAATATTTGTACAATATTGATACATTATATATACATATGACCATTTTGTTGAAAATAATTTTATTGCCTGTAGCCTTGTACATATTGGTAAGGAACCATTTTAAAGGCATTTTTAAGCACCTTTATTTAAATCAAAGTTTGGATAAGGGTTCAAATATTTTTTTAAGAAAGGGATTCTCCACAAGTTGGTCGCATTGCTGAGATAATGCCTTCAGTGTGACTCTGATAAGTAGAAGATCTCAATATTCATCACATGAAGGAGCAAGTGAGCTCCGAGATGTTGAATCCGTAACGTGGGGAAGAGGAAGAAAGGAAGAAGAAGAGTATATTGAACGTCGTGTGTATATCATAATGCCAACCTCAAAATAGTGTCAACTGCTTCAAGGATTGAAAACAGCTGATATATCTCATTACAAACATTCAAATCCACGTGTCTACAAAAATATATTGGAATCTTGATACTGCTCGGTAATTTTTTGACTTCAATAAACAACATCAATGTATCCTGAGTATTCCTTACCAATAGATTACAAAACTTTAGACAGAAATGAACTGCATCACCAATCACTAATCTAAAAAAATATGAGTGTATAATTTCACCCTCTTTGTAAGGCTGCTTCGTGCTAGCTTCCAACTTCTGAGTTCCATGCGATTTATCGATCAAATTTGTAGGATTTTACTTCTTTTGATTGGCTATGGCTAGCTTGCTTCCATGAAAAGTAGACTGACTCGAATTCTTCATATCCATCAAATGATCCATGAAACTGTAACCTTTTCACTTGATGGTTGCAGGTTAATGACAACTCAATAGCAAAGCATCCACAAGCATTGGAAACTTCTCAAGCATAATATCTAAATCTAAAACGTCACCTTGGGGGGATAGCAACTGTGTGCTGTAGTTGCAAATATTTCCCGCTAAACTTAATTTCTTTGTCAAAATGAATGGAAACTTGATACCAAGAGGCCGAGTTTGATAGAAATTTGCTCAACTTAAAAAAGCCAATCTAAATTGCTGTAAAGCAAATTTATTTTTGAGTGCTTTCAGTTGTCTTGACTCTCTTGCAATTTTTAGTTCAGGAATCAGATGTCCTATATATTCTAAGCGATACAAAATTTGGAGCATCGATCTCCCTTGTGCCACCTGAATCGTCCTTAATATTCAAGATGTTTAGGAATAGAGATGTAGAAATAAGGTGCTTGAGAAATCCATCACATGTTCACAAGGGGTGATATGATACATCTAAAGATTTCATATTCTGACATTCAATAACATCCAAATTGTCCGGTGAAGAACTAGAATAAGACAAGTATTCAAGAATTGGTTCTTTAACACCCTGGTTTCTCATTGTACAAATGGAACCTGACTTGATCTTTTGATATTTTAGCAACTCTTTTTCAAACTCCGATAACAATGCTCAAGTGCGAGTTAGTGATTGACTTCCATCTCTAACTACTTTCTTAGAAGGATTTGCTTGCGACCGAGGAGCACTAAAAGTATTTTTCTCTTTCTAAATGCAAGCTTTGACCTCCTTCACCTAACAAAATAGTAATAGCATCACAAGAAAAGATGGCGTTGAAGTCGCTAATAAGCGCATTTCGTCATCTGAATAGATAAATAATCATTTGGCCAAGGTAGTTCTTAAATGTTCAGTTCTTTTCCCTTCTATCTTTGTCTACATTCTTTGCAGTCTAGTTCTCTGGTTCTGGGAAGAAGGTGAAGGCCATAAGAGAAGATTGTTCTATAGATAAGGAAGAGGCAAAAAAGGTGCTTTCATCTATCTCGACCAGTTTCTCGAGGCATTGGGAATCTGTAAGTATTACACAGTATGTGACTGTAAAATATATATGCATAGTGAAAATACTTGGAGGAACCAAAGAGATCAGCAAATACAGTCAATGTCCTCAGTCTCCGACACTTAAGTTTCTTTCTCATGACTGCGATTGACAGATCATCATCATAATGGAGATTAGGCTGTTAGAACAGAAAATTACGTCAAATCTAATATAGCTGAAAACGTACAAAGAAGAGATACATAATGGTGTAAGCAATGATTTTAACTTACATCAGCAACTTTTGAGGCTCTAAAGCTTGGTGTCTAAAAATTGGTATTAAAGCTCCCAATGTGCGAGGAATTAGCACATTCTTCGACCATGAAGAGATGAATTACGTGTTAGGAAGCTCTAAGGTCGTTTGTATATGGTGGAAGGGAAGTTGAAACTAAGGGTCTAAAAGGGTGAGTTGTGTGCTTATCCCCACTTATGTTATACCAACCAACATACGCTAGTGTAGTCCCACTACATGGGATCTGAGGAGGGTAGAGTGTATGCAGACCTTATCCCTACCTCAAAGGTCGAGAGGTTGTTTCCGATAATAACAATTACAAAGATAGTAACAAAGGACATAAATTAAAACAAAACAATACGATAATCGAGGTACAATGAATCAAGACATAGTAACAAAAATCGAAGGACAAGAAAGTATATGAGAAATACTACTACTATATTCGGTATGTTATAGAAGTAGATATAGGAGAAAACTTCCTCCATTACCGCCGTTGACGCATTTGCCTCTTCCAATTTTCCTTGAATCCATTCCTCCAGGCCAGAGCCCACCATGGTTGCAGCAAAGAAAACTCAGGAATCTCTCTCCATATCTGTATATATACATACACATTGTGTGTGAATGTGTTTGTGATCAGAGTGATGTAAGAATCCTTTTGTTTTACATGTGATAATTGCAGAAGAAGACTCATGAGAGCATTAACAATAGGTTGGCTTTGTTAACTGTTAGAGTGGGTTAGAGCTCCAAATCGGTTGGAGAATGGACTGGTTGTCAGAGGTGAAACCAGAATTTTAACCTTCTGGGTTGTGAATTTTGTAACGATGATTTCAAGAGTTAATAACTGGGTTCGAAACTTAATATTTGTACATATATAATAAACTTCTTAATACAAATACACTATTTCAACAAAAGTTACTGGATTCGGCCGAATTCGTACCCGACTTCTAGTTTTTTCTCTCCTGGTGGTCTATTTATATGGGCATGGACAATCCTCTCTCCTTGTCCAAAAGGAATGATATTAGGAATATGAGGACACATCTTAGATAAGATTTTGCTTTTTTTTTTTGTGCTGGCTGGTATATATACTACTAGTTAAATGCTTAAAAAGAAGTTCAATCCTATTTAGGTTGATACAAGATTAGTAGTCTGATAAAGAAAAATCATAATAGTTAGCATATACCAATCTTGAGTATCAAGCAACAAGGATTCAAATCATAATTGTTGCTTGATACTCAATTAGTCCACTAAAGAAGAAAAAGCAAATTGTTCTTTGCAAGTCCTCCTATATAACTTCATAGCTACCCTAGCTATTTTGTATTTTCTATATTTAAGATCACATTCTTTAGATTGGTATATTGTTTTGTGTGAATTTTCGGTTCTTGTACTATATATCTCCCTCCTGTTTTAGATAACATAGATTTGTGGACTGCATGTGGCAGTACTATTAGTGTTGCTTGAATGTGGATTTTTTTGTTTTGATGTTTGAAGTACTTTCTTTTTATGAAAATGATTAAAAACGCACTTGAACTATGTGAAATTGAACAACAACATAGGACATTTTTGTTCAATTTTGCATAGTTTAAGGGCATTTTCAACCCTTTTCCGTTCTCTTTATCCAACTCAGGTGATTCGGATATCATTAAGAGCATACCAAGTAACCGGTGAGATAGCAACTAATGTTATAGATTGTTCTTCTAATAATGGATGCTGCTCAATCTTACTGTGAAGTTACAATTTGCAATTTTTTTCTTATTTAGAAAAATATCTAGTATAGATGAATTTTGCTATTTTTTTTTGGTGGTGTCGAATTAAGGAAGTTGATAAAGGGTTCTGTTTTTTTGTATGTGATGCTAAGTGTTGTCATGTTAGTACCTTCGTCTGGATATTTTTGTTATAACTTTTGAATTATGTTTACTGCAAAGTTCTAGAATGTAGAAGATATTGTAATATGTGGTGGAGCTTGATTTTAAGCACAAAACAGGGAGTCAATTTCCAGGATTTAAGGGATTTGGCACCACTTTATGTATCTATATGTAGTAAGCTTTTGCTGAATGAAAAGATCTGCTCCCTTTCTCCAGATTATCTCTCTATTATCATATTTGTCTTCTCTTTCTCTCCTTTAATTGGCATCAGAGAAAAATTGATCTTTCAGGGACTGTCTTTTTTTGAGAAAAAAACACAGCAAAATCACCTACCAAGTTTAACTTTTCCAGGTCTCTTTCTGTTGAGTTTCCTTTCACATGGCTTCTAGTAGCTCTCCTCTTTCACCCCCTATCTTTAATGGAGAGAACTACCAAGTTTGGGAAGTGAAGATGAAAACATACTTAAAGGGTCTTGGATTATGAAAGTATGTTGAGGAAGACAACGCTCCAGAACCTTTGAGAGCAAATCCAACTCTTCAGTAGATCTAAAGTCATGAAGAAGAGATCGCAAAAGGTCTAAAAGCCATGTCTTTCATTCACACAGCTGTCTTAGATTCAATTTTTACCAGGATCATGACATGTGAATCTGCCAAAGAAGCTTGGGATATGCTGAAGCAAGAATTCCAAGAGAGTGATAGGACGAGGCAAATGCAAATATTGAATCTAAGAAAAGAATTTGAGATGTTAAGAATGAAAGAGGTCAAAAAGGTGAAAGTTAATTTATATTGATAGAATCATGAAAATTGTCAATCAGATTGTTAGGGGAAAAAGTAGTAGAGCAAAGGATTGTTGAGAAGGTGATGGTGACACTTCCAGAAAAGTTTGAAGCAAAAATTTCCTCAATTGAAGATACTTGGGATATGTCTCGTGTCACATTGAATGAACTATCCAATGCTCTTCTAGCTGTGGAGAAAAGGAAAGCTTTTAGGGAGGAAGAGAGTATAAGTGAAATTGCTCTTGTGGCTGTTCAAAGATCTAAAGCTCAATTCGATGGTGAATAAAAAAGGCAACCAAATGGAAGACATGGTAAGGAGAAGAAGGAGCAATATAACAACCGAGGGAGATATAGAAGATCCAAGTATCCACCTTGTCCCTATTGTAAAAAGACCAATCATACATACAAGTTTTGTTGGTATAGACCTGGAGTTCAATGCAAGGTGTGAAAACAGTTTGGTCATGTCGATAAGGTGTGCAAAACAAATCAAAACGATCCAGCTCAAGTTCAAACCCAGCCAGCTCAAGTTACTGAAAATGTTGAAGATCATGAAGAGAAGTTGTTTGTTGCTTCTATTGCTGGAGAATGCAATATTACAGCTCAAGATCATGATGTGTGGCTTGTTGATAGTTTATGCACGCATCACATGACAACTAACTTGAACATTTTTGAGTGGTTGGACATAAATTATTTCTCCAAAGTAAGACTTGGAGATGGCAGACTTGTAGATGCAAAGGGCATATGAGCAGTTGCTATTCAAACTCCCTGAAGTATGAAGCTTATATCTGATGTAATATTTGTTCGTGAAATTAGCTAAAGTCTTCTCAGTGTTGGACAATTTCTTGATAAAAATATGGCCATGTTATTTAAAGATAAAACATGTGAAATCATGGATCAATTGGCATAAAATTGCTCTCAGTGAAAATGAACAACAAAAGCTTCTCTCTTGATTGGAAACATACTGAGATTGGAGCTTATGTCGACATACAAGATGAAATTTATGTCTGGCATAAAAGGCTTGGTCACATCAATTTTAAATCTTTAAAATTGATGCAAAATAAGGAACTTGTGGCAGATATGACTTTCATAAATGAAATCTCTAATGTATGTGGGGTTTGTCAAATTGGGAAGCTAAGTCAATCACCATATCCTATAAATCAAGCTTGGAGAGCTACTGAAAAGCTCCAACTAATACACACTGATGTGTGTGGACATATGAGTACTCCTTCTTATAACAACAACAAATATTTTCTTTTATTCATTATGACCTTACGAGGTTTTGTTGGGTTTACTCTTTGAAACATAAATCTGAAGTATTTGTTGTGTTTCAAAGGTTTAAAACAACTGTTGAAAACTAATGTGACTCTTTGATAAAAATCTTAAGGTCTGATAATGAGACTGAGTTCACTTCCAATCAATTCAAGGATTTTCATCAGAAAGCAGGAATTCATCATCAACTTACAGTCACTTACACACCACAACAAAACGGTGTAAGTGAACGAAAAAATAGGTCCACTATGAATATGGCTCGATGTCTTCTATTTGAGAAAGGCCTGCCTAAGGTGCTATGGGCTGAAGCTGTCAATATCGATGTCTATCTTCAGACTAGATTGCCGACGAGAGTAGTTGAATGAAAGACTCCATACGAAGCATGGATTGGAACCAAGCTATTAGTTGCTCATCTTAAGGTATTTGTCTATATCTGTTACTCTTATATTGCTGACGTTAAAAGGGATAAACTCGATCAAAGAGTTGATGTTGGAATATTTGTGGGATACAACAACACTTCTAAAGGCTATAGGATTTGAAATCCTATTTTACAACAAACACATGTAACTAGAAGTGTTAAATTTGACGAGGATGGTTGTTTCTTCTTTACAGATCACTAATCAAGAACAAAGTGCCCAAAAAGAAGAGTTGATTCTAGAGGAAGAGGAGGATTCTGATGATTTTGCAGTAAGAGGTACCATATCCATTGAAGATATATATAGGAGATGCAGTGTCGCTATGTTGGAGCCAATAAGTGTAGACAATACATAACAAATTCCCGAACGGAGGGCTTCCATGGAAGAGGAGCTCAATATGATTAACAAGAATAATACATGGGTACTTATACCTAGACCTCCTGACAAGGAAGCTCTTCGAACTAAATGGGTGTTCAAGATTAAGTTGAATTTAAATGTCACACTCAACAAGTACAAAGCAAGGCTGGTTGTAAAGGGGTACGCGCAACAGCATGTAATTAATTTTCATGAAACCTTTGCACCAGTTGCAAGGTTTGATACTATCAGATTTCTACTTGTAGTTGCAACACACTGATATTTGCGTAATCAAGACACAACTTCCAATGCAAGTGTCTATGATCGTACAATAGTAAAGTAACCCAACCAAGGGTTGGGATCGTTCCCACAGGAGGGGTAACGCAAGCGTCAATTATCAACGGGGGTTTGTCACAAGTAAGCAAAAACAACAAAAATGCAAAAAGTACTAATCAAGGAGATGGGGTTCTTGGGATGTGATAGGAATACAGGAAAAACTAAACTATTGAGTACATGCTTTTGACAACAAATCTGTTGAATATTTGTGACTTGGCTAGACTATAGAGGGGATAAATTCTCTCTCGAGCAACTTACCACGAATCAAATGGGTTCCTCTCGGACAGCTACTTGTCGCATGAAGAACAGCCTCCGGCTTAGCCCACTCACTCTCTCGAGCTGAGAGTGTGGGAATGAGACTAGGGTTCACTCTCTCGAGCTGAACCTCATGTCGACCCACTTCCACCAGCCATCAATTTAGTAGTCTTAGTTTTACGACCTCTCTCTCGAGGAAGCCGAAAACACAAAGGTGAAATCGTATTAGCAACTACAATTTCATTAAGTTCCACCACAACTACTAAACAAAATCACATCTAAACAACAAATAAATCATCAACAAGCAAGACCCAATAGATAATCTAACCCATATTCACAAAATCACACCCCAAGAATTGGGGTTTTAGCTACACATGTAAAAAAGATAGAAATTTATACCAATATGAGTTTGCATTCAAATGGGTAAGAAGATTTAAGTCTTAAAACAAGCAAAGAGTGAAGAATCCAAGAGACCCAAACCCAAAATCTTGGAGTTGAAACCCTTTGAACCTTCAAGTTCTTCAAAACCCTTTCCAAACTTAGAACTCAAAAATAGAAGCAAAGTCTGAAAAATTACTGTTCAAAGCAAAAAATTCGATACTAGAATAATAATTCTCAACGAGTATTTATAGTTTTCAAAAATCTGTGTTGCAACGGATCATTCAGCGTCGTTAGTCGAGATTTCCGATCAACTCGACGATCCGCCCTTTGGTAAGTTTCCTCCCCGTCTTGCTCTATCCTTTAGCAACGTTGTGTTTGGATCATTGGGCGACATAGTACAGCTTCGCGGAACTGCTCGGCGATACGCCGACTGCTCCTTTTCACTGCCGATTTGATCCTTTCCTTCAGGGCTCAGCACACTAGAACAAAAGGCGAGGATAAGACCTTTTGGCGACTCGCCGAATGGGTTCGGCGATTCTCAGATCTTCATTTCTTCGATCTTTCAGCTACTTTTGTTCCTTTTTGCTAAGTAGTGTCCATGATTTCCCTCAAACTTCAAATACCTGAAACTTAAGGGTTTTCATTAGATATTGAGACAAAATATGCATTTGAGGACACTAATTCTATCAAAATATTGCCCTAAATGAGTCCAATTTGTAGACTCATCAATACCCCCAACTTAAATTTTTGCTTGTCCTTAAGCAAACTCAAGTTCAGCCGTTTAAAAAGGGTGTCTGGAACAGTGCTACACAAGACTCAATCATGAATGCACACATCAAGGCTCAATTTACTTATGTAAAGATCAAATGTGCACTCAAAGATTCAAGTTGTGACTCACCAATATCAAAGAACCTCATGTTCACAATACTTGCTTCAAATGCAAGTTCAAGCTCAACCAAAGTGTTCAATTGCCCTCACACAAGGAATGATTCCATATTCACACAATGGTTCACAGTTTAAAGCTTCAGAATTAGATGCAATGCTCACACTCACAAAGAAGAACACAATGCATAATTTCACCCATAGGTTTGCTCGTATTTTCCAATCAACATTTGTTTTAGCTCACTCAATGTCAAAAGGTCTTTTCAAGGCTTGTAATGGGGCTGAATGCAAATGTATGGTCATTTTGGCTCAATGACTTTCATCCTCATGAATGTGATGCTCACAACACTTCCTTTCCTTTTCCTTCATCATTCTCTTTAGTGCTCATAAGTCATCCTATTATTCACTTTCCATGAATTGTTTGGGAACTCCATTTCTTTTGTACTTTATTCCACAACTTTCTTTTTCATTCTTTTTTTTTCTCCTTTTTTTTTCTTATATGGAGGGGTTCCATTTTTCTTAAAACCATGGGTAGGAGGAGACTTCCCTTGCACTTTTGACTTGCCCTTATCTTTTCACCACACCCCCAACTTAGGCTTTTGGCCTAAGTTGGCTATTCAACTAACCACAACTTCATGAGGATTATGGGTGATGGATAAAGAAATGTCTAGTTTTCATCAAGTTTCTTCCAAAGAAAGGTAAGGCTCAAGGGGTGTTCAAAAGCGGTTCACATACTCATAAGGTATGTCACAAAAGAGGTATATGTCAAATTGGCTCACACTCTTAGAAGTTGCCTAAGATCATATCAAGAGATAGCATCACTTAGTTGACTGGACCAACGGGGTAAATTCTAGGATCTATCATGCATGGTTCAAAGTAAGCTCATCACACTAGGAATTGACACTACAGTCAAACAAGACTCCACACTTTCGCTAGTATGCAATGGTCATCACAAGAAACTCAATTCGATACTAGGCTAGTCATAACAAGATGCAAAGAGTTCACATATTGTCTATGCAACTTCATTTGGACTCATCGTTGCCGCACATTCATATTTATTCGATTGAGAGCACTATTCAAGTCATCGGTATTGATCGGAATCGAGACTTAAATTTTGCAAAAGAACAGCCACATTCAACACACGAGAGGTGACAAATTTTTTTGGATGGGTTAAAATCATTTTGCAGTTTAAAACAAAAGGAGCCATAAGCTCAAACATCCACAGAAACAATGTAAACACAAAGCCCAAATATAAAAAAAACATGATTCACGAGTGGCACACAAAGGTGGGCCTCACCCCACCACAATAAAAAAACACTTGTCCTCAAATGCAAATAACAAAATATCCAGAATTTAGAATAAAGAAAGACAGAGAGGGATGTAGAGAAAATTTTTGTCTACACAGTCGCTCCATCTGTCTGGGCATCAGTTCCCGATGTGTCAGCCTGGAATTTGATAATGGCCACCAGAGCTTCTTCAGAAGATTCAGCGGCAGCTGACTTACTAAGATTGTCCAAGTCATGAGCCGCCAAAAAGGAGTGGATAGCTGTAAAGAATCCACATCTCCACGAAGGAATAGTGGGGTCTCGGGGATTTGTTCTCTTGCTGGCACTAGGCTTCTTGCCCTCATTATTCATTTTGGGAGGATTTGTTGCCTTTGTATTTTTCCTTAAATTTTTTGCTCTTGTTTGTCGGGGTGGCATATCTCTTCTAGCTACTTTTGGTCTAGCCATTTCTGCAAAGTTTTGAGAAAAAGTTAAAAAGTATTTTGACAAAAACAAGGCAGTTCAATTGCACAATCACTTCGCTGAACCAGTTGGCGATGCGCGCAACTACTTCGGCGGTTCCCTGAGTGCAGTGCATAGAGAAAACAAGGGTGCAGACAAAGGGCGAACCAGAAGTCTTTCGGTGAGTTGCCAAATGCTTTTGGCGATCAAAGGCTTCTTGCCGAAAGTTATAGAATTCAACATCATATTTGGCATTAAATTAAAGGTGAGATGGAGATTTAAGGTGAGCTCGCCAAATGACCCAACGTGCCTGCTTTTGACCCCATTTCCCGAATTCAACCTCGTAACCCCCAAAAACAAAATTAAGGCATGCACAACTCAAATTAGGCTTAGACCCAGTGACAATCATGCACTACCCATGATTTTTCATCCAATTCAAAGCACAACCTTCAAGAATTAACTATTTAACTTAGTACGGGAAAAAATTATGAACCTAATAGGCAAACAAATATTCTAATCCTAGCAGAGAGGACCAGCACACATTATCAAAGTAATGTCATCGCATTTGAGCATAACTTTTGAGAAAAGGGACGTAGGGCTCGGAAACCAACCTTTGGTGTCGAATAAGAGAAGACTGAAATGCTAGGCGACAATGTAATCCAACACCGAGCACAAATCAACACTAGAAATACTCTAGAAATGCAAAAATATAGGAGCTAGCGTGCGGGTGTGAGTTTGGGAAGACAAAAAGTAAGGGAAAGTGAATGAATTTGAAACTTTTAAACCTTTGGCTTGCAAAACCGTCCTATTTTCGCTCATTTGGCGACATTAGTCCCGATCACTGATCTATTCAGCATAACGCCAAGTAGTCATTTGCCTCGCTGAAGTTAACAAAACCTCCATGTTTTGTGGAGGTCGAAACGACGATCTCTGTCGGGATCGCCGACACAGTCGGCGGTTCACTAATAGTTTCCTATGCTCGCCGAGTTTTACAGATTCCAATGCAAAATGGTCTTGAGTCTAACGACGATCTAGTTCAGAGTCGCCAAACCATACAGTGATTCACTGATTGAACCTGTTTCTCGCCAATCTGTACTTTTTGTTCACTCTCCACACTTCCATCTGCACAATCAACACACCATTATTTTATCAAAGCAAAAGAAAGCAATAAATGGTTTTGAGTTGCCTCCCAAACAACGCCTTAGTTAATGTCGTGACACGATGCAAGTCCACCCTCAAACCTGAATTTTGGGGTTTACAATAGTGTCACTAGGCAAACCCCCTTGTTGTCTTGGATTGAGGTGAGACGATATATGACCCATTTGGGAGGTGACGGTCTGGCTAATGGTAGAGACATCTTCTTTCATGCCTTTTAACATTTTGTCTAACCCTTCAAATTTGTTGAGAATACATGAGATCATATCCTTAGACCTACCACCTTTCGAGTCCTTGGGATTTTGGCACTCATGAGGAGGCACATATCTATCCTTATCCCCATCCTTCCAATTCGGATTACGGTTCCTCCATTCACGATCTCAATCCTTCCAGCCTTCATCTCTAGCCCATCCTTGGTTACCACCCTGCCTTGGGTAGT
This sequence comes from Solanum lignicaule, assembly GCA_029582545.1. Classification (NCBI taxonomy): domain Eukaryota; kingdom Viridiplantae; phylum Streptophyta; class Magnoliopsida; order Solanales; family Solanaceae; genus Solanum; species Solanum lignicaule. The sequence goes on along the minus strand of JAJOOF010000366.1, from coordinate 47,967 downwards.
TTGAGCGATAACCACCGCCTTGGTTGGCTAGAAAGTTTACCTCCTCGTTATACAAGGCTTCAAACTTCATCTTCTCAGAATTTGCACACCCGACCCCCACGACATTGACACCCTGGGCACCAACCCCCATGAGAAAATGTCAAGCTGTGTCATGATCTTGGCCATGTTTTGGTCTCTCTCATGATCTTTTTCAATCTGCTCCTTAGATAGCTTGAAGGTGAGAGAAGAGACTTAGTCATCGCGAGTGTACCATGCTCTGTTAATAGTTGTCATGCCATCTAAAAGTTGGGCTGCTACTGCATATGGCTACTACATTAAGCCTCCAGGCAAAAGTTGGTCAGCGACCCATTGTTTACCGAGTCCAAACTCCGGTAAAAGTACTGCAACAACACATTATCGGGTAAACTATGGGTTGGGCATTGAAGAACCAACTTTTTGAACCGTAACCAAGTCTCGTGCAGAGGCTCTCCTTCCAGACGCTTAAAGCTTTGAATACTATCTCGAAGAGTCATCATCTTCACGGGAGGGAAGAATCGTACCTAAAATGCGGTTACCAATTCCTCCAAGGAAGTGATGGAATCACGTGACAACTTAGTCAGCCATTTGCATGCCTCTCCCATCAACGAGAAAGGGAAAAATCTTAATCGGACTGACTCCTGAGAGATGTTTTGAATGAGAATGATCTGGACACATCCACGAAGTTCTGAAGATGCTCGTGGGATCCTCGTGAGCCAACCCGCTGAAAAGTCCCTTTAGTTGCAAGAGTTGCAATATAGTGCTCGTTATGTGGAACACTGCATTTCCCTCGGCTGGAGGTAACTGGATAGCTCCAATACCTCTCATGAGATGAGCACCATTGATGTTGGGCTTTTGGACATCGTTGAGATTTTCTATATCATCTTGGTGGCCCACCTGGCTACCGTTGCTACCGTTAACACTCATGCCTTTTGAAATATTCACACACAAGCAAACAAAACAAAACTAAAGATTAAGTGAGTAAACTACAACTAATAAGAATGAAAATTCTACTAATCTAAGAATTCTCAAATAACACCACTCCTCGGCAGTGACACCATTTTGATATTTGCGTAATCAAGACACAATTTCCAATGCAAGTGTCTACGATCGTACAATAGTAAAGTAACCCAACCAAGGGCTTGGATCGTTCCCACAGGGAGTGGTTTTGAGAATTAGTAGAAAAATAAAATTAAGTTCTAATTAGTCATAGCTAAAGACATTGTCGAATATAAACATACTAAATCTAAGGGGTGACGCAAGCGTCAATTATCAATGGGGATTTCACAAGTAAGCAAAAACATCAAAAATGCAAAAAGTACTAATCAAGGAGATGGAGTTCTTGGGATGTGATAGGAATATGGAAAAAACTAAACTATTGGGTACATGCTTTTGACAACAAATCTGTTGAATATTTGTGACTAGGCTAGACTATAGAGGGGATAAATTCTATCTTGAGCAACTTACCCCGAATCAAATGGGTTCCTATCGGACACCCACTTGCCGCATAAAGAACAACGTCCGCCTTATCCCTCTCACTCTCTCGAGCTGAGTGTGTGGGAATGAGACTAGGTTTCACTCTCTCGAGCTGAACCTCATGTCGACCCACTCCCACCGGCCATCAATTTAGTTGTCTTAGTTTTACGACCTCTCTATCTCTCGCAAGCCAAAAACACAAAGGTGAAATCGTATTTGCAACTACAATTTCATTAAGTTCCACCACAACTACTAAGTGAAATCACATCTAAACAAAAAATAAATCATCAACAAGCAAGACCCAACAGATAATTTAACCCATATTCACAAAATCACACCCCAAGAATTGGGGTTTTAGCTACACATGTAAAAGAGATAGAAATTTATACCAGTATGAGTTTGCATTCAAATGGGTATGAAGAGTTAAGTCTTAAAACAAGCAAAGAGTAAAGAATCCAAGAGACCCAAACCCAAAATCTTGGAGTTGAAACCCTTTGAACCTTCAAGTTCTTCAAAACCCTCTCCAAACTTAGAACTCAAAAATAGAAGCAAAGTCTGAAAAATTACTGTTCAAAGCTAAAAATTTGATACCTGAATAATAATTCTTAATGAGTATTTATAGATTTCAAAAATCTGTGCTGCAGCAGATCATTCGGCGTCGTTAGTTGAGATCGCCGATCAACTCAGCGATCTGCCCTTTGGTAAGTTCCCTCGCCGTCTTACTCTATCCTTCAACATCATCGTGTTTGGATCATTGGGCGACATAGTACAGCTTCATGGAACTTCTCGGCGATACGCCGTCTGCTCTTTTTCACCGCCGATTTGATCCTTTCCTTCAGGGCTCAGCACACTGGAACAAATGGCGAGGATAAGATCTTTTGGCGACTCGCCGAATGGGTTCAGCGATTCTCAGATCTTCATTTCTTCGATCATTCAGCTACTTTTGTTCCCTTTTACTAAGTAGTGTCCAAGCTTTCCCTCAAACTTCAAATACCTGAAACTTAAGGATTTTCATCAGATATTGAGACAAAATATGCATTTGAGGACACTAATTCTATCAAAATATAGCCGTAAATGAGTCCAATTTGTAGACTCATCACACACCATGGGTGGCAAGTATTTCAATTGGATTTTAAGTCCGCCTTCCTTAATGGGTATCTTGAATAGAAAATTTATGTAGAGCAGTCTGAAGGTCTTAGAGGAGCTGGACACCAGGTATATTTGTTAAGAAATCTCTTTATGGCTTGAAACTGGCACCTAGGGCCTGGTATGCACGGATCGATAACTACTTACTTAATTTGGGGTTTAAGAGAAGTTGCAATGAAGCAAACTTGTATATTAGACTTCAAAATGATGATTTTCTCCTAGTTTTTCTCTATGTTGATGATCTATTGGTGACTGGCAGCAGCACACAGTCTATCACAGACTTCAGGGAGCAAATGAGAAGGTCTTTCACATAAATAATCTGGGAAAAATTACTTATTTCTTGGAATGGAGGTTAATCAATCTTCTCAAGGAATCTTTGTTTCTTAGAAGAAATATGCTACTGAAATATTAAAGAAGTTTTGTCTTGACAAATGCAAACCAGTAAGTACGCTTGGAGTTCAAAAAGAGAAACTAATAAAGGAGGATGAGTCTAGTTTGGTCGATGCTTCGATTTATAGAAGTTTGATTGGTTCCTTGTTGTATTTATTAGCAACAAGGCCTGATATTATGTACGCAACAAGTGTGCTATCAAGGTTTATGTATTTACCAATTGAAATTCACCTAAAATTAGCCAAAGGAATTTTGAGGTACATTCGGGCACCATTGATTATGGTGTGTTTTATAAAAGAACCACATCTATGAAATTGTTGGGGTTTACTGATAGTGACTGGGTTAGGTCACAAGACGACATGAAAAGCACTTCATATTGTTTCACTCTCGGATCAGTTGTCATTTGCTGGTGCACAAAGAAGCAAGGGTTCGTGGCTCTATCAACAGCTGAAGCAGTGTACGTTGCTGCCTTCTGTGTTGTTAATCAAGCTTTATGGTTGAGAATTTTTTTGATTGACTTGGGGTTTCATACCAGCAAAGCAACTGAAGTCCTTTGTGATAATAAATTTGTTGTTGATGGTAAAGAATCCAGTGTTTCATGGAAAGACTAAACACATTAAAATCAAATACCATTCCATTCGAGAAGATGAAAGGGAAAATGAAGTTCATATTTTGCATTGTTGTGATGAAGATCAACTAGCTGATAGTTTTACAAAAGCGCTACAGAAATAAAGATTTGAGCTTCTTAATTAGAGCTAAGCTTGGAGTATCCAGCAATACTTGCATCAAGGAGGAGTGATGAAGGATGTTGTTTTTTCGTATGTGATGCTAAGTATTGTCATGTTAGTACATTTTTCTGGATATTTTTGTTATAACTTTTGAATTATGTTTACTGCAAAGTTCTAGAATGTAGAAGATATTGTAATATGTGGTGGAGCTTGATTTAGGCACAAAACAGGGAGTCAATGTCCAGGATTTAAGGGATTTGGCACCACTTTATGTATCTATATGTAGTAAGCTTTTGCTGAATAAAAAGACCTACTCCCTTTCTCCAGATTATCTCTCTATTACCATATTTTTCTTCTCTTTCTCTCCTTCAGAAGTTTTGATGGTATTTAGAATCTTGATGATATCAATTATTTTTCTTTTACATTGTGTTCTTACTAGCTCAAGTTATATGCTCCGTTAGTGTACGTAATTTTTACACCATCAAGTCACTTTTATCGTTGCAGGAGATAACTTGTTTGAAAGTGGGGAGATTACATCTAGATGGTTGTTTTAAAGCCCAAAGGCCCAATCCAATGATCTTCAAGTTACACAGATCTATTTGAAGTCCACTTGCACTACAACAAAAGATACATTTAGTGACAATGGATTTTTATGAGTTGAATTGCAATGCATAGAAGACTCTTGACAGGGGAGAGATTGGCTAAGATCGATGAATATATGTGCCAGGATACATCATGCTTGTTATGTGGTGACCATCCTGAAAATACAGAACATTTGTTTTCACAAACTTGTCTGCAAAAGATAGAAATTCGATAGAGGGAATATATCAAATTATATAAGAGGAATTGTATAGGTTTGGATCAGGTTGAGACTAGTTGTATGAGATGTTCTAATGATGCTCTGGATGTTTTTCAATAAAAAGTATTTGTTCGACCAAGAAATAAATTATCCAATAATTTTTATTATCCTACATTTTCATAATATCTCTAGGTTTCCGTATCCTACTTTTTTTGTTTGTAGGTTTTCCCGTCAAATTGCTAATGTATGGTCTACTGTCTTTCTATACGTTATATTCATAAAAATAATTGTAGGGAAAACTTATCTCTCTGTGGATACTAAATCATCTTTATTAGGGAGCATCTTACCCGACTTGGCCATCAAATATGAAAACAATTGTCCTCTGCAAATAAGGAAAAAAAAAAAGAGAAGCTTTTCCTTTTCATCACTTTGATCACCCCCTCTTCGACTTTAGCCCTTACCACAATATGTCCCTCGAAAGCTCAAAACAATTTTCTGTGTTTTGGAAGGTTAGGAAGTACAATTTAGCACATTTAAACTTTTTTTTTGTATTACACTAACGGTTAAAAAATTTCAGATTATAGTAATCTTGATATGTTTATCTCTTTAAATATTGATAAAATTCCCTAAAAGAAATATTTCACCATTTTGGTGAATTAACAAGTACAAGAATCTTTAGGATTGTTGTAAGGATAAATCGCAGGTGTGAAATTAATCTCTTTGCCCAAAATTCTCTAGTTTCTTCTTCTTGATTATATATATGTATATGTGTGTGTCTCCCTTTTGGTTGAATACTAGACATAGATGCTTATCACTGTAGTTTGATTCATCAAAAAGGTTTCTTTCACTGTGCTTTGTGATCATTAGGTTCTGCCCCATTTGTGCCGACATTTTACGGTAATTTTCTTTAACATGCTTTATGTTTTTATAGATATATGAATTTTATGAAAAAGTAAGATTTATTTTGGAATTATTTTTTGATTTGTTGTCACGGTTCTGCAAATCTTCCCCTTTTTTTAAGTGCTTTGACATGCTTATCCTTAAGTTGATGGTCTATTGAAAACAATTTATAGAGATATATATATCACTAGTTCTCTAAAGGGAAAAAGTAAGATCTTTTATGGCTTACCTTTTTTTGGTTTGTTGTTTTTGTTATATAAATCTTCCCTTTCTGGATCTTCTTTGATATGGTTTTCCTGAACCGAGGGTCTACTGTGAATATCTCTCTACCTCCCAAGGTTGGGGTGAGGTCTATGTACAATCTATCCTCCCCAAACCTTACTTATGAGATTACACTAGGTATGTTTTTTATTTTTTTGGTTATGTAAATCTTTCCTTTTTCGATCTGATTTGATATGTTTTTCCTTAAGCCGAGGGTCTATCGGGAATAGTTCCTCTACCTCCCAAGGTAGGGGTGAGGTCTATGTAAAATTTACCATCCCAAACCTCACTTGTGGGATTACATAAATCTTCTCTTTTTTGATCTGCTTTGATAGGATTTTCCTTGTGCCGAAGGTCTATTGAAAACAACCTCTCTACCTCCTAAGGTAGGGGTAAGGTCTACGTACACTATACTATCCCCTGACCTTATTTGTGGGATTACACTGGATATATTGTTGGTTCTATAAATCTTCTATTCAAATGAACATTAATTTGCAGACAATAAGAAAATGATTGATTTGGATATTGGTTTTGAGGTAGATTCTAAAGAGATGCAAAGTGATACTCATCAACTTGAATATCATGAGATTCGTCTTGTTTATATTATCTCAGGAGAGAAAAATTATGTCAACACTTTCCAGGGACACTTATTTGAAATGCTTTCCATTGTTGAAAGTTAATGTGTAGAGATTTGAGTGTTTCTCAAAAAAAGGAAAAAAAGAATTTGTATGGCTTTCCTTTTGATTTGTTGTCCTGGATATAATTTGTCATTGCACATTCCTAGTTTTTAAATGGTTAGGTTGCGTGACAAGGGATCTCGATTTTTCCTTTTCTATTTGCTATTTCAAGTTGTATAAAAGAAACAAGAAAATATCAGAGAAACTGCATTGACAATTTCATAATGATTGACTTATCACTTGGATTCTGGGGTAGATAATGAAGGGATGCGAAATGACACTATCCTATATGATATTGCTTACATTCGTCTTGTTAAATTTCTACTTTTTCCAGAGAGAAAGTTGTAGGTATTAATCTAGAATAATGTTCTTATCTTGAAACTCTAAACCCTACACCTATAAACAAATGAGGACCGATTTCTTTTGAATACATGTGTTGGATTGACAGGATTTCTTTCCCGTTATGTGGTACATGCCATAGATCTTTTACTTTTACGTCACTAACAAGAACAAAATTATATACTTCAGTGATATAATTTTTTTCCTATCTTGAGACAAATATAAGACCTTCCATCCGATAGAAAAGGTAAAGAACGTAGATGTTTTCATAATATGCTTCGTATCTCTGGGGACTTTTGTGGGTAGTATACCACATGTATCTTCATGTTTATTCCTTTTACCAGTAACTCATCACTTCTCTTAGTATCCGTAACTGATTTAAAGAATACATGTCTTGCTGCGATTGTTTTTGTTTACTAAATGTCAGGGGTTACAAAAGATCTTATTATAGATGCCTAATATTAATGGTTGATTTTTTCATATATTGGCACTCATCCGTTTGCTAAATCCTCTTTAAGAACTTCCATTTTCATGCTTGAGTCTTTCCTTGTAGATCTAAAAGAAATGAACATCGATCAGACATGCAATAGCTCCTTCTGGACTAGGGAGGAGGATAAAATCTTTGAGAATACCCTAGCGATCTACTTTAATGATAACAATCTATTCATGAAGATGGAAGAAGCACTTCCTGGGAAATCACTTGATGATATCAAGGATCACTACAGTATACTCTTAGAAGATATCGGTGCCATCGATTCTGGACACGTTCCATTACCTAATTATCCAAAAATGCAAAGAAATGTCAACCAAAATACGAAAGCATATGTTGAATGGCGAAGAGGGACTCCTTGGACAGAAGAGGAACACATGTTGGTTTCCTATGTACAGTTTTTGAGGGTTTATTTGCTCGCCTTTTTTGGGAGTCTGGTCATTTTATGTTTTAATGTTTTTTGCGTGTTCTCTGTGATTTTACACCGTGCATGCAGAAGGCTTTGAGAGAGTAAAACTTTTAATTAAATGTTGTCTTGCGATCTTGTTTCCTGGATAGTAACTTATTTCTCTATATTTCTTGCTATAGGTCATTTCTTTGGGTATTAGATATATATGGAAAAGGTGACTGGAAGAGTATATCTAGGCATTGTGTGATAACAAGAACCACAATGCAGGTAGCTACCCCTGCCCAAAAATATTTCAAGCGCGTTGAAGCAAACAACAAAGGGAATAGAAGAGCAAGAGCAAAACCAAGCGTGCTTGATACAGAGGCGTATCTAGAGGTAGTGCTATGGGTTCACGTGAACCCATGCTCCCCTCTCTAGATCATATATAGTAGTGTTATTTTTAAAAAAAATATTTAAATATAGATGTGTGAACCCATGTTCAAAGTATCATATAATAATGCGATGATGATTGGGTGCACTTCTCTAAGTGAGAGATAGAAATTTAAATCTTATATCTATCTTGTCTCTTTGAGTAACACTTTTCTAAGTGGTTATCAGTTACACTTTTGTCGTTTCAACTAATTTTTCTTTTGTTTTTTTCCTTTATTCTTTCAAAATTTTCAAGTGTGTTACATTGAGAATTCCTAAAAAATTTAGCATTGTAAATTTTTTATATAATTAAATCAAATGTGTATATTAAAATTTAAAACTAGTAGTATATATATTTTGGACCTATAATTTTAAAACTTTAATGGTTCATATTACAAACTAAAAGTCAAATTGATCAAATTTATATTTAAGATACATTTTTTCGTAATTGTGCACCCATCTAGCCGAAATCTTGGATACGCCTCTGGCTTGATATAATTAGTGTGGATGCTGAATTCGGTGGAACTTCTCAAGTTCCAAACACTATGGACATGATTGGACTTGCTTGCGGAGGATCACAAGCAGTGCCAAACAGTAGCAATGAGAGCATGTTTCCTCCAGAAAGCACCAATGCTGAGCAGATGACAACAGTTGTCGGAGGAGAGCTATCAGGACAAAATGCTTTGGTGAATGTTGACACTAGCAGTGGAACTTCCAGCCATCCTATCTCTAGAATTGGGAGTGAACTTGAAGCATTACTCAGTCATTCCATGGATGAAGACAATGCTATCAGTTTGATATTTGATGTTGGGAAAGCCCCAACTGCTGATGCTGGGATAGCACCAACTGCTCATACCGGAATGTCTGGTTATGCAGCTGCAGGGGAGGCTCCAACTCAGTTACCTCCCTTTACCCCCTCATCTTACTTTGGTGATGGAGTATGCCGCAATTTAAACACTGTCCCTTGACGATGAAGGCACATTTAATCTGGATGACCTGTTCACAAATCAGATGTTCTGATTTGCTGCACTTGTTTTTTGAAGACTTACTCCATTATGTTAGACAAATATTGCTCTCCTTTATCTATTCTTAATCTGCTTAAGACAGTTTTGCTAGACAGGTGGATTTTGGTTGAAAATTTTAAATTAAAAACTTTGCAACTATTTTCAAAGTTCTTGTCTTTGTTTTTTGTTTGCAATTGTTTGAGGGACTAAGGCGTGTTCTGGTTGAAACATAAATTGATTATTGGTACAAGAGTTACCATTAAAGGTAGTATAAATGAAGGCAAAATATTCATTTTTATGTGCATTAAGAACTTTCTGCTACGTGATATGTATGAAGGACTAAAATAGTCCAACACCCATACATCAGTTATCACTTTGATCATGTTAAACTTCTTTGTCTGTCAAGACGACGATTGTCAACTTGAATGTTTACACAAGAAACGCCTATCCAAGCGTCTTTTAATTTGTGAATCCGGGGTAATTTGAGTGGAATAAGCTATTTCTTATAAACATTCAAGAGGAAATTGGAGGACTACCGGTTGATTGACCCTGGAAGTAAATAATGATAGTTCGACGAGTTCTTGTTTTCCCATGGCGGACTTGTATACTCTTGTCCTGTTGCATATAAAGGACACACTTTTTATCCTTAACAAGTGGTAAGTAAAACCCTTTTTTCAACAGAAACGTTTTATCCTTAGTGGGTATTTGTAGCACCCCAAAAATTTCTAAGCTAAGGCCCGAACCATTCATCATTTGTGTGTAAGGTTGTATCAGGTGATTCTTAAATTGTTCTTAGGTGTAAAGGTCAATTCTTTAGTGTGGGAATGGATTTGGATATGAATTAAGGTCACAAGATTCCCCTATCACAAAGTTGAGTTGAAAGCTTCCTTACCGATAAAGTTTTGACATAAGATTCTACTTAGGTCAACTTCAAACGATCTTATCTCTTTGTATATAATGAGTTAGGTGGCCCATAACCTATACGATTGCAGGTCTATAATTAATCTTTCCATAGACACCAAGTTCGCCTCATTTTAAGATCTAAACCTAATGTTTAACACCTAAATAAGGTTCTAAATAGTATTAATTGACCCTATTACTCTCATTAATACTTCAAAGTTTTAGAAAAAGGATCCAAGAGGAGAAAGCTAGGGTTTTCAAGCGTTCTTTCAGTTTTGCCAAAAACTTTATTCTTCCAGGTATGTAAGGCTAATCATAGTGATGGGCTGAGTTCGTCCTCACTGCCTATATCTAAATTTAGTCAGTCAAATTTTAATCTAGGGTTATACCCTTAGTTTCAAGAATTCTTGAGATGAGTTATATTATTGATTTCGAGTACTAAATCTGTAATCATGAGTTGTTATATATTATACATTGAGATCCTTGAGTTGTTGCTCATGTTTATATCCCACATGAATCCTAATTTCTGAGTTTTGATTGAGAGTCTTTTGAACAAGCATCTTTTTGTCATAAATAAATTTTGAGAAGTTAAAAGAGATTTCAATAGTAAAGTTTAAGCCTACTTTTAAGAAGAGTTTAAGGAAACTATATGATTCCCAAATGTATCATTTTTACATAGAGAAAGAGTATTATTTTAAAAAAAGTAAAGAGTTTTTGGAAAGATTGAGTACAAAGCAGTTACCTCTTAAATAGGTCCTTTTGATAACTTATCCCAGCCTGCGAGTATTTTTACATTGAGCATTGAGTTATATATATATATATATATATATACTTAGAGTATTTTTAAATAGTTTTGAGTACCAACGGAAGCCGTTACCTTTGTGCTTAATTGAAAGAGGTGAAATTTATTATGGTGTGTGTTGAAATGAGAGCCACTTGTGTTTTAGATTTTCTTTACTTGAGTACAGGCAAAGTTTTTAAGTTGGGAGTGTTGATGAGTGGTCGATTTCCACTCATTTGAGGTTCTTTTTTTATTAGTTTTGGCTTGCTTTAGATAAGAATTGGCGCTTTTAATGTGGTTTTATTCATATTTGCAGGAAATTGAAATGGAGAGTTTATTTAGAAGATATTTGAAGAAGTCAAGTGAAGTTGAGCCAAAAAGAGGTCAAAACAAAGAAAGTTAAACTGGCAGCTGATTACTCATCGCAACCTTGTGAAATAGGGGTCACAATCATGTTCAATAATAACTGCAGATTTAACGATCGCGTGGTCAGAATTTGGGATCACATGACTCAACAACACTACTCATCGCAACCGCGTGAGTTAGTTGTCTCGAGTGCGAAGAGTAAAAGCTGGCACCTAGGCAGAATTGGAATTTCACCAAATTGACTTCAAAAACTCTTATTACACTCATCAGTAGTCACTATTCACTATTCAGATGGTCATCTATCTAAGTTCATTCCATTCCTAGAGAGCAGTGGCGGATCCAGGAGTTAGAGTCCGTGGGTGCCAAATAGACTTATCGATTAAATTATTCGTCTTTCTGATATAAATTAATTTTAATTCTCTATTTTTTCTTAAAAGAACGTGTGCAACAATTTCCTTTTTCTTAAAAAAACGTCTGCAACAAATTTCTCAAAAAAATAGGTACAAATGGGATTCGAACCTGCAACATCAGCCTTCTAAAGTTACCCTTCTACCATGGCACCACAAGCCAATTTTGTTCTCTGGGTGGCACGCTTTATATTTATATAATTATTATATATATATACCTACGTATATATATAGTTTCCGCCGAAGTTCGGGGGTGGCGCGGCACCCCCACACCCCTTAATAGATCCGCCCCTGCTAGAGAGTATTGTAGAGAGAACTTTGTAGAGTTCATATTTTGGGTTGAGACTTTGAAGGCAAGTTTCCTCATAATTCATGTTTTGTATTGAAGATTGTGTTCTTAATAGTAATATTTCTTATCCTATCTTCTTTCCCTTGCTTTATATTGCACGAATTGTGGATGGAATTGCTAATTAAAATTTAGATTTTGTGCTAGAAATAGACAATTCCATTGGGTATTTGATTTCTCATTCAATTGCTTTTGTAATTGATTTCATGCTTCTATTCATGAAATGGGTTTAGAGCCCATTTGGACAGGCTAAAAAATAATTTTTAAGTAAAAAAAATAGAAAGTCAAACTTTGAATGAGTTTGAACTCAAAAAGTAAAAAGTAGGGGGAATCCTATTGTAACACCTCAAACTTCGAGAAAGGGCTAAAAAGGAAAATAGGTAAGACCATGAACCCAAAACGGACCATGAACCCTTCACGGCATCCTAGATGCGCCATTTATGGGTCCACGATCTAGTAAGGGCTTCGTGAGTGACCATCCAAGACTACCCTGGCAGGGGTCACCTAGACGGTACAATGGCCCATCAATGGCATCGTGAACCACCCTCCAGGGACTGCCTGTTAGGGAGTTACCTAAACAGTGCCTTTGACAGCCTGTGATGACTTGGACGGTCCATCTAGGGGTTCGTACAAGTCAACAAGATAGTAAGATTTCATTCAAGGCCGTTGTGAAGGACCACAGACGCCTAGACGCCTAGACGGTCCGTGAAGCTTCACACAGACCGTAAAGTCGTCCGTGAAAGAGACTTATCAAACTTTGAGTTTTTGTTCAACTTCAAATGATCATATCTTTCAGCATAAAATGAATTAGGTGGATCGACCTATCAAATTAAAGATCGTTGAGTCCTCTTTCCAACACCACTAAATTTGCGTAATTCTGAGCATAGAGTAAAACGTTATGCTCATTTTAGTGAAGCCTTGTCAGGTAGGACAACATGATGACCCACTAGACGGGCCATCATGCCTTAGACGGCCCGTCAAGCCGCTCGTTAACGTCACCTCGTTAGTTTTAAGTGAGGGTCATATTGTTCTTTTCCCCTTTGTGTTTGGTACTTAAAATACATCGTTCGGTACTTAAACATCATTTTACTTCATCTAAGCCTAGTAGTTTAGTCAGAAACTGCCTAAAACCTTCATTCTCCTAAAATTATCTAACTTAGAAAGAAAAAAAAGAGAGAGGCGACAGTTTCTTCTAAGAACAAGCAGAGGTCTTCTTCAAGTTCAGCCCCAAAATCCAAAGGATTTATACATAATTTTCTTCATCAGGTATGTGGGATTTCACTAGTGGATTCCTTTCCCCTATTAGGTCCCTAGAATTCAGTAAATTCTTCAGCTTCTCCATAAATTGTTAGACCTAGGGTTCCTAAATCTTAGGGATCCATTGCATTTAGCTGCTATAGTTTCTATGATGTTAATTACATGTTTCTTGGAAAATTAGTATAGTGCTATGTATAAAAATAAAAAACCCCAGCTGTGTTAATTATTCGTATTTCATGAATTATACTTGCTAGGCAAATTAGTCAGACAATCCTGGTTCAGAATTTGAATGCCATATCTTTCAGTATATGTATGTTGCATTCTCAGATAATTATCAGTATTTTGAGCTACTTAATATTTTAGTTGCATTTTATCTTTATATTCACTTGGGAGTAGCCTTAGCACTGAGTTGAATTAGGGTTCATCGTACCCTCAAGTCCCAGAACTATGTGCCATCATAGGTTTACAAGTCCCTTCTGTTGGGCATCAGTTTTAGTGGTCACACCACAGTCATGCCTTTATACTGTGGCAAGGTATATTGGGTCCTCTCGATGGGGCATATACATCGAACTCCACGTTTAGCTACGTGGTTTATGTCGGTTAATAGTATCTCCCACAATCAGATTCATGTTGCATTGACCATGTATTCAGTATTTATTTTAGTATTTAGTTCAGCATGTTATCTTCATGATTAGTACTTGGTCACTCTATCTAGCTCAACTTCAGTTATGCTTCAATATATCTATTTCCATGTTCAGTTTTTATATTGTCCAGCTTAGCATCTATCCCGCATTCTCAGGTCATTCAAAGTACTAACGCATATTCTTGTGCTACGTAGTTGTATGATGTAGGTTCAGACACTCAGCATCCAGAGTGCGCTTAGCTCGACTTCCGGTCCGTATTCAGCAGCTTCAGTGGTGAGTCCTCATAGTTCGACGATAATAGACATGTTTTACTTTTCAGTCTCAGTCTTATTAGAGTTAGGTGGGGGCATGTCCCAGCAACTCAGATTAGTTAAAGGCTTTCAGACATAGATTAGATTCAGCTTGAGAGTTAGTGTTGGTTTTCGTCATCACTAAACTCTTCATATATTTGATATGTTCAGACATGTTGGGTTTTCCCCCATTTCAGATATTAAATTGTTTTAGCTTCCGCACAGTGCATGTTTTGTTTGAACTGGTATATATATGCCAGGCCATGGGTTAGCTTGGGGTCACTTGTGACACTAAGCATCGTGTCGCGCCTAGGGGGTAGCCTAAGGGCATGATACTTATTTTTGGTTTTTAACTTTTTTAAAGTCATTCTTAACGTATTTTAAGTTATATTTAACATTGTCAAACACTCTCAAAAACTAAAAATGACTTAAAAGTAGGTTTGACCAATTTTAAGTCAATCCACACAAGCTCTTAGTCTAATTCTCATGTTTTCATTTATGATTTGAGAGTGCATGCTCAAATCTAGCTTCCGATCTTTATATGGGTAACTCGAAAGAGAATTTGTGAAGTAGAGAATTAGACTGATAATCACGTATTACCCTTGAATCTTGAATTCTCTAGAAAAAGAGATTTAGGTTTTCATTGTTTAGTGCATGGATTAATCAAAAGAGAGGTCTAAATTAAGTAATAGGTTATTTTGTTGTGTTACATGATTGAGATTGAAGGGAAATTTTATGATAAAGCACAATGAGATCGAAGAAGATTTGTGTTGTTGAAGATTAACTAGCCTACTTATGATTGAATTAGCATGTGTCGAGATTGCAATGGATCGCTTAAATGAGTATTGACTTTCGAATTTCCCAATTCCCAATTATCCGTTGCTTGATTAGATTTTTGCCCAATCTTAATTGTGTTACCTAAAACAATTTTTATTTTGATAATTCTATATTCTTAAGTTTAGATTCAAACTAGTAGCATGTAGTTTTTTATCTTTTCAACGGCCGACAAATTGTTCCTTGTAGGATTCGTGTCACGACCAAAATTACACCTTAGACGTGACATGGTGTATAAGACATAGAGAGGCCCTACACAAGCCATTTGACATGCATATACACAACATAATAGAGAGAAGTAGGAAATCTCATATAAATATGATAATTTGACATAAAAAGCAAAACTCTATCATAGTCTTGACAAGCCATTCTATTACATCAAATGAGTGGTCGAGACGTAACCCGTACACCACATACAATTTCTGAAACTACAAACATAAGGAAAACATAATGAAGAAAACATGGTCTTTGGAACATGAATGACTCACCACGTCTTCAACCTCGAACAATCAAATGATCACCAACTAGCCACGAGCGGAAGGAGAGGAAGCGTCACACCCTACATTATTAAACAATATAGGCACAAATATGCATTAGTACATTTCATGTACTAAGTATGAAGAATATTCATAAAACATGAAACACGATCATAAGAGGACATAATTGAAAACATGGAATGCATGGTCAAGCTAAACATAGTAAAACCTTAAAGTGACATCATAAATTATGAACATGGTCAATGCATCTTAAAATCACGAGTAAAGCTTCATAAAACCTTTAAGAACGACTTAGTTTGTTTTATGGGATATTTACTATTAACTTACACAGACCACCTAAGCTATAACGTGGAATCCAGTGTCTTGCTCCCACACGAAAATGAGATGTCCTTGCTTGCCAAGGAAAATACCTTAAAATTCTAGCTTAGGTGGATTCACTAGCTATGACTTTCTAAGACAAACCTATGGGTCACGTAGTTGGGGACAAGGTGATTGCTACTAGAGATACATCCTCTACTAACGGGAGAGCTTCAATCTCAATATTCTCTCGGTTATAAGTAAAATCCGAATGGCATAGTCATAAACAAAAACATATAATTATTATCCATGGAAAACACAATTAAGTTACTAATTCAAGCTAAAAACATCATAGTGTAATTCCTTAAATCATGTGTGAGAAAATCTTTCACTATTCATGATTTCTTAATGTGAGAAAATCTTTCACAATTTTATCGATGCTTATCTTAAGGCAACTTAAATTATAAATCATTCATATTTCATAAAGCATGCATGTTTTTCATGAAAACATCAATCATAGCTTCATAACCACTTGATGAATTCACACCCTTTTAGGGTTCATAGTCAAAATCATTTATCATGCACGGGTTCATATGAAATCAATTGGAAATAATGTAATTGAAGAAAAAAATATATAATATAATCAAAATTAAACTATTGAATCTATAAAATTAGAACCCATGAAAAATTGAACGAAAACCTAACCAATTTAAAGAAATTGATTTGGAGAATTGGAGGAATCTTTGGACTCAGTGGGTGAATGGAACCTATTGACAAACTCTCACATACCTTGATCTTGAAGCCCAGATCAATTGAGGAATTTGAGACTCAAAAACTTGAAGAACTGTATAATCCCTTATGAGCCTCGGAGAGAAAAACTTAAGAGGAATTTTGGGGAATGAAAGGGAACGGGTACTTTCTTAGGAGTAAAATCAGTTATATGGTCTATTTATAGGTTAAAACGACATTGTATATGAATTAGATTCATAGGAAAAGACCGAAATACCCTTAAGAAATAAGTGTCAGACAGCCCTACGGTTGTGACCTATGATCCATAGAACTTTCTACTCCGTACTGGTCAACTGTAAACCAACTTCTGAAACCCAAATTTCACCTTACACCCCATGAGACCTTTCTACGGTTCATCGAAATCCTATGGTCCGTGGACCCAATCTGTAGAATCTAAGTTCAAGTCCAAAATTTCTCTAAGTCTGGGACCTTTCTACAAGACCATCCTATGACTGATAGACCAACTACGATCTGTCTTTTCCTTTCTAAGAACTGAGGTGTTTAATTAAATCTCTGAATCAACTCTATGGATTAGTCCTACGACCCATCAATTTTCCTATGGCTCGTCCCTTCAAGTCGTAGGTCCAATATCAGAAACTTGAAATTTAAAAACTCAACCCAACTTTCTACGATTGCCCTTCTACGCCTTGTAGGACTTCTTACGGTCCGTAGATTGGACTGATAGTTCACTACTTCAGCAATGTTTCTGCGCTTTTCTTCCCTTTCTCAACTCTCCAACTTCCGAAGTTTTACAATATCTCTTCCTTGGGAAATTCATCCTCGAATGGACCTCAAGCTAGCATGAATGGAGTAGGAGAGAAACAAACAACCCAATCATGAATGCAAATTTTCATCAAAATGAACATAAACATGGAGAATCACTCCAAGCTAAATTATAACATAAAAATCAAGTTTTCATGAACATGCATGCATATGGAAACATGAGAATGACTGAAACGCATGAATCTAAAAGAATAAACCATGAAGAATAATATCTCAAGCTAGAGTAGGAGAGGAGGGAAATAAATGACGATATCGGAACATCATATAGGCTTTGGCCTCCCAAGTAGCACCCTCAACTAATTGATTCCTCCAAAGAACCTTCACATAAGCAACTTCTTTTTTTCTCAACTTCCGAACTTGCCGGTCTAAAATCTAAATCGGAACCTCTTCATAAGAAAGATTCTCCTTAATTCCCACACCTTCTAATGGAATAATAGATGTTGGATGTCCAACACACTTCTTCAACAAAGAGACATGGAATACCTAATGTACCGATGCTAAACATTAGGAAACACAACTTTATAAGAAACCTTGCCAATATGCCTCAAAACATGATATGGGCCCGTATAGCGGGGACTAAGCTTCCATTTCTTTCCAAACCTCATTACACCCTTCATGGGTAAAATTTTAAATAGACCCAATCATTAAGTTCAAATTCAAGCTCTCTCCTCCTAGCATCGGCATAAGACTCTTTTCGACTTTGTGCCATTTTCAATCTTTCATGAATAAGTCGAACCTTTTCCATAGACTCATGCACCGACTCAGGCCTTATCAAGGCAACCTCACCATCTTCAAACTAACCAATAGGAGGCATACACCTTCTACCATAAAAAGCCTCAAATAGTGTCATCCCAATGCTAGAATGACAACAAACTTAATCAAAGGCAATGATCATCCAAACTATTCTTGAAATCAATTACACAAAATCTTAACATATTTTCCAAAGCCTGAATGTTGCGCTCGTCTTGTCCATCAGTACGAGGATGGAAAGCCGTGCTATGTTTCACTTGAGTACCAAGACCTTTATGAAACGACTTTCAAAAGGTAGACGTAAACTGAGTACCGCGATCAAAGATAATAGACAAGGTCACTCCATGCAACCTTACCATCTCACAAATATAAAATTAGCATATTCCTCAGCTTAGAATAAAGTCTGAACATGATGAAAGTGAGCCGATTCATCATTCGGTTCATAATAACCTAAATCAAATCAAACTATCGATGAGTGCGAGGTAAACCCGTAATAAATTCCATATTCAAATCTTTCCACTTTCATGTAGGAATACTAATGTTTTAAGCCAATCATTCGATTTTTGATGCTCAACTTTTACATTTTGACAATTCAGACATTTAACCACAAATTCCGCAATATCATTCTTCATCCTATTCCACAAATAGAGCTCCCGTAAATCAAGGTATATCTTGGTGGGTCTTGGGTGAATAAAATACCGAGAACTATGATCTTATGTCAGAATCAGATTTCTCAACTCATCGACATTCGGAACACATAACTAACCTTGATATCAAAGGGAACCATCTCACCCTTGGGAGACAGACTCAATGGTGTTTTTGGAAACTGACTTCTTCAACTTAACTAGTACTAGATCAAGATCTTGCTTAGCTATCACTTCTGATACAAAAGACGATTTAGAACCATTATGAACAACTACACCGCCTTCATTAGAATAAACCAAGTGAATACCCAATCGGGCAAATTAATGAACATC
Source organism: Solanum lignicaule (assembly GCA_029582545.1). NCBI lineage: Eukaryota > Viridiplantae > Streptophyta > Magnoliopsida > Solanales > Solanaceae > Solanum > Solanum lignicaule. The sequence goes on along the minus strand of JAJOOF010000366.1, from coordinate 29,007 downwards.
ATGAACTGACACTGTTTTACCATCTTTAACATGCGCAACACTACTTATCGAAAGTCGACTAAGAGAATCCGCTACCACAATCACTTTTCCTGAATGATAAAGGACACTTATGTCGTAATCCTTCAACAACTCAAGCCATTACCTTTGGAGAAGATTCAAATCCTTTTGAATGAACACATATTTCAAACTCTTGTGGTTGGTAAAAGCATCCACATGTACACCATACAAGTAATGCCTCCAAGTCTTTAGATCAAACACTACTGCCGCCAACTCCAAATCATGAGTTGGATAATTCCTTTCCTACACCTTCAATTTCTTTGATCCATAAGCAATGACCTTTCCAAACATCCAAGAAAAATTCTTGAAGCATCAAAATATACTATAAAACCATTCCATCATTCCAGTAATGTCAAAATAGGGGTCGAAGTGAGTTTATCTTTTAACTCTAAGAAACCCTTCTCACAAGCTTCCGACCATAGGAATTTTACTTTTGTTTGAGTCAATGTCATCAAAGGTGAAGCAATAGAGGAAATGTTTTCCACAAGACTTCTATAGTAACCATCCAAACCCAAGAAACTCCATATATCTGAAGCGGACAAAGGTCTAGACCGAATCTTAACCGCCTTGGTTTTCTTAAGATCGACTTGAATACCCTTATCGGAGACATTAATATGCACAAGAAAAGCAACAGACCTCAATAAAAACTCACACTTGCTAAACTTAACATACAATTCATGATCCTTGAGAATTTGCAACACAATCCTCAAATGTTGATCCTCACTCTGTGAGTAAATCAAGATATAATCAATAAACACAATCCCAAACATATCAAGGTATTGCTTAAAGACCCTATTCATCAAATCAATGAACGTCACTGGGGCATTAGTCAAACCAAAAGATACTACTAAAAACTCATAATGACCATACCGAGTTTGAAAAGTTGTTCTTAGAATGTCACTCTCCTTCACCCTTAATTGGTGATAACTTGATTAGAGGTAAATCTTATAGAAGAAACTCGCTCCTTGGATTTGATCGAACAAATCATCTATCCTTGGAATATGATACTTATTCTTAATGGTAGTCTTATTCAATTGCCAAGAGTGAATGCATATTTAGAGGGAACCATCCTTTTTTCGAACAAACAACACCGGAGCACCCCGGGTGAGATACTCGATCTAATGAAACGCTTATCCAACAAGTATTTCAATTGATCCTTTATTTCCTTAAGTTTTGATTAGGCCATACAATAAGGAGGAATAGAGATAGGCTGCGTATTTGGGAGAAGGTCAATACCAAAATCTATTTCCCTTTTGGGAGGAAAACTTGGAAGATCATTAGGAAACACTTTTGGAAACTCATTTACAATTAGTATTAACTCAAAAGTAGGGGTCTCAGAATCAATATCCCTAACCCGAACAAGATGATAAATACAACTCAATCATCTTCCTAGCCTTTAGGCAAAATATAAACGGACCCTTAAGGACATAATTTATCCTTTTCCATGTCATGATAGGTTCATTCGGAACCTTGAAAGTGTCCAATCGGGTCCTATAATCTATGGAAGTATAACATGCATGAAGCCAATCCATCCCACGAATGATATCAAAATCAGACATATCAAGCTCTACAAGATCAACGTGGGCGACTCTATGAGAAACATAAATAGGACAATTTCAATAATCTCTTCTAGACACTATAGAATCACAGATGAGAATAGAGACATGACAGAGGTTAGAAATGACTTTGGGACCGACATCAAACCTCATGGTCACATAAGGAGTAACGAATGATAAGGTAGCACCTGGATCAAGTAAAGCACAAACATCAAGGTAATAGACTTTCAACATACCAGTCACCACATCTAGAGAACCTCATCATCCTGTTGAGTTTGAAGAGAATATAATTTATTTTGCTTCGAAAACCTGAACCAAAACCACTAGGTTGAACTTGCCTTCCATCCCTTCCCTTAGTAGCAAGCAATAAGAAATATTTCATCTTGTGACCATTGTTTCCACAGCTAAGAAATCATTTGTGTCGGCTAAACATTTGTCATCATACTTCTTACCACATCTTGAGTAAGAGAGAATAGAAGATTCATTACCACTACCTCCTCAAGGCTTAGGGTTAAACACCCTATCTTTATCAAACTTAGGATTTAGAGCATTTGATAAAACTTGACCAAAAAACTTTTTTCCAGAATTGAGGACGTCCATGTCCACCAGACCTAGAATGAGAAAAGTCACCATCATCGGTTCTCCCTCTTTTGGACTCTTTTGCCCTTTCCTTGAGATTTGCCACCTCAATTTGTTGGGCATGTATCATCAAACAATATATATCAATATCTTTAATTAATATGGAAGTACAACATTCTTTGACAACCAAGTCTGAAACACTAGACACAAGCTTACTCATCCTTGCCCTAGAGTCGGCAACCATAGTTGGATAATACTTAGTCGATTGAGTGAACTTCAAAGAATACTCCTTCACACTCATATTCCCTTGTCGAAGATTAATGAACTCAAGCACTTTCACTTTTCTTATTTCAAGAGGAAAGAAACGATCAAGAAAAGCTCCCTTAAATTTCTCCCAATCAAGAGGACCCACATCAATAGCCCTCTTAGTTTTCCATTGTTCAAACCAAACTTCAGCAACATCCTTGAGTTGATAAGCAACCAACTCTACCTTCTCAACCGTAGAAAACCCCATAATTCCCACTATCTTGTAAATCTCATTGATTAACTCTTGAGGATCCTCATTAACATTAAAACCATGGAATTCTGGAGGATTCATCTTAGTGAAGTCCCTTATCCTTGTTGCCAACGTACCCAAATTAAGGTTCATGGGAGAAATGGCCTCACTATTTGCTTGGGTCATCAAAGCTTGAGCCAACACCTAGAAAATGGCTCGGAATTTGGAATGAGTCACTTGCTTGGTCAAAGAATCCATAAGAACTTGAGGAACCTCGGGCTCCACACTGTCGTTACCCGCATTCCTTCTCACATAAGCTTTTCAAGGGGCCATATCCCGAAAATGATCGAACATGATTTAGGAGAAGTATCTTTATAGAGATAGAATTTATGGCACGACATTAGAGTAATGAAAGAAGTTAAGTTTCCTAAACACTTTGTAGCCTCCTATTCATAAATGTGGCGTGCTTCACATTCATAAACAAAACTCTACTCAACGTGACTTGTCAGACATCCTAGGTCCTTTTCTAAAACCTTGTGCTTTAAATACCAAGTTTGTCATGATCCAAAGTACACCTGATATGGCACATAAGACCTTGAGAGGCCCTACAAAAGCCACATGCATATACACAACATAATAGAGAAAAATAGGAAATCTCATATAAATAGGATAATTAGTCTTGATAAGCCATTCTATTATATCAAAGGAGTGTTAGGGACGTAACCCGTATACCACATACAATGTTTGAAACTAAAAAACATAAGGAAAATATATTAAGGATTACATGGTCCTCATAACATGAGGACTCACCACGTCTTCAACCTCGAACAATCAAATGATCACCAACTAGCCATGAGCGAAATGAGAGGAAGCGTCACACCCTACATTATTAAACAATGTTGGCATAAGTATGCATTAGTACATGAAATGTACTAAGTATGAAGGATATGCATAAAACATGAAACATGATCATAAGAGGACATAATCGAAAACCAAAATTGCATGACCAAGCTAAACATAGTAAAACCTTAAACTGACATCATAAATCATGAACATGATCAATGCATCATAAAATCATAAGTAAAGCTTCATTAAACCTTAAGAATGACTTAGTTCATTTTTTGGGATATTTACTATTAACCAAGATAGACCACATGAGCTATAATGTACCATCCAGTGTCTTTCTCCCACACCAAAAATACATGTCCTTGCTTGCCAAGGCAAAGACCTTAGACTTCTAGCTTAGGTCGATCCACTAGCTATGTCTTTCTAAGACAAACGTACGAGAGAACGTAGTTAGGGACAAGGAGATTTCTACTAGAGATTCGACCTCTACTAATGGAAGAACCCACATCTCAATATTCTCTCAGTGCTAAGTAAAATCCCAACAGAAAAGTCATAAACATAAACATAAACATATCAACAGCCATGAATAAACACAATTAAGTTACTAATCTAAGATTAAAAAAAAACATCATAGAGTAGCTCCTTAAACCATGTGTGAGAAAACCTTTCACCATTCATGATTTCTTAATGTGAGAGAACCTTTAACAATTCCATCGATGCTTATCTTAAGGCAACCTAGGTCATAAATCATGCATGCTTTTCATGAAAACATCAATCATCGCTTCATAACCTCTTCATGAATTCACACTCTTTTAGGGTTCATAGTAAAAATCATGTATCATATATGAGTTCATATGAAATAAATTGGAAACCATGTAATTGAGTCAAAACAATTATAATATGATCAAAATTAAACAATTGAATCCATACAATTAGAACCCATGAAGTGTTGACTGAAAATCTAACCAATTTAAGGAAATTGAATTGGAGAATTGGAGGAATCTTTGGGACTCAATGGGTGAATGGAACCCATTGATGAAATTTCACATACCTTGATCTTGAAGTCCAAATCAATGGAGAAATTGGAAACTTGAAAACTTGGAGAAACCTAGAATCCCTTGTGAGCTTGGTAGAAAAACATATGAGAGGAATTTAGGGATTTTGGGAATGAAAGGGAATGGGTAGTTCCTTAGGAGTAAAATTAGTTATAGGGTCTATTTATAGGTTAAAATGACGTAGTATAGGAATTAGATACATAGGAAAAGACCCAAGTACCTTTAAGAAATAATTGTCGGACAACCTTACGGTTGTGACCTACAGTCTTTAGAACTTTCTACTATCCATACTGGTCAACCGTAGAACCAACTTTAGAAACCCAAATTTTACCTTACTTCCTACGAGACCTTTCTATGGTTCATCTGAAATGATAAGGTCCATAGACCCCATCCATAGAATCCAAGTTCAAGTCCAAAATTTCACTAAGTCAAGGACCTTTCTATGAGACCATCCTATGACTCGTAGACCCAACTATGATCCGTCATTTTCTTTCATAGAACTGAGGTCTTAAATTCAATCTTCGAATCAACCTTACGGATCAGCCCTACGATTCGTCAATTTTCCTACGGCTTTTCCTGTTAAGTCATAGGTCCAACATCAGAAACTTGAAATTTCAAACCTCTACTCAACTTACGATTGACCTTCTACGATCCGTAGGATTTCCTACGGTCCATAGATTGGACTTGTAGTTTACTACTTCAACAAAGTTTTTATGTTTTTCTTCCCTTTCTAAACTTTCCAACTTCCGATGTGTTATAATTCGACCCAACACTTTTGTGAGTATTTATAATTCTAACGATCACTTACTCTTGAACTTGTTTTGAGAGTAATTTTAGAGTTATCATTGACCAAAGTCAGTTCAAAGGCTAAAATTCCATATTTTTTCAACTTAGGACCTCAAATCCTCAAAAAGACTTTGATTCAGAAACTAACAACTCTCTTAGACCAATTTCCACATTCTAGAACTGATGGGATCGATTGAATTGCAATCAGACACTCAAAATTCCAAAAGACACTGAAAACCACTTTTTATCAACTTTAGCCTTTTAAATTTTCAAAATTCACATAAGTCATAACTTTTAACTCAAAACTTGTAACCACTTTCAAAACTCATTCAACAATGATACAGGACAATATCAGGCGGTGTAAAATCATAATTTTATAAAACAAATTCTAAAAATAACCGACTGTGACACAAAGCACGATTGGTGGCAAAAAGTTTTACTCAAGAAGCTAGAACAGATTATGAGGAAATTTTTTCACCTATTGTGAAGTTTACCTTCATACAATTACTTTTAATTATTGTTGCACGTTTAAATCTAGACTTACACCAAATGGATGTGAAGACCACCTTTCTCAATGGAGAATTGAATGAGAAAATTTACATAGAACAACCAGTAGATTTCATTGTTAAAGGCTAAAAAAAAAATGTAAATTGAAAAGATCAATTTGTTGCCTAAAGAAATCTTCAAGGCAGTGGTACCTGAGATTTCATAAAGAGGTGATTTCATTTGATTTTACTGTGACCAATGAAGAGCATTGCATCTATGTGAAAAATTTGAATGGAAAGTTTGCAATTCTTTCTCTCTAGGTAGATGATATTTTATTAGCTAGAAATAATTTAAACTATGTGGGAATTGTCAAGTCATGAATTTCAAAATTATTTGATATGAAAGATATGGGTGAAGTAGAACTATATATTGGGTGTTAAGATCCAAAGAAACCCTTCCAAGAAATTTTTTAGTTTATCTCAAGTAACATACACAAAGAAAATATTGGAACCTTTCAAATGAATAGTTGCAAATACATGGATACTCAAGTAGCAAGAAATGAAACTTTAACCCTTAAAATGTGACCAAAGAATGAAAAAGAAAAGGACGACATGACTCGATTTTCATTTTCTAGTGTTGTCGGGAGTTTGATGTATTCTATGATTGTTACTCACCTAGATATTTGTTTTGCCGTAGGTGTAATTAGCATATATCAATCCAATTTTGGAAGAGATCACTGGAAAGCAGTAAAGAGAATATTTTGATATCTGAAGGGAAATGCAGATTGTTCACTATGCTATAGTGGATCTGATTTATTCATAAGAGGTTACACTCATGTTGATTGGGCTGATGACCGATGTGATAAAAATCGACCTCCGGTTATGATTTTTTACTTAATAGTAGTACTATTTCATGGAAAAGTAAGGAACAGACTTACATAGCTCTTTCAACTATGATATCTGAATTTGTAGCTTGTGCATCTACAGTACAAGAAGTTGTTTGGTTAAAGAGATTTTTTAAGCATTGAAATATTCAAAGAAGTTCTATGGGTTCTATGATTTTATATTATGACAGTCAGGAGACTATCTAATATATGAAGGATCCTAAGTATCACAGCAAGACCAAACACATTTATATCAAGTATTACTTTGTAGGATATATAGTAGCAACTGGAGAAATAAATTTACAATACATTCATTCTCGTGAAATGATAGTTGATCCTTTTACAAAGGGGATATCTAGAGACTTGATTGAGAAACATGTTAAGGCACTAAGCTTGTGTAGGGTAAATAATATTTATGTATTGTAAAACAACTTGGTTGTTATAATATTTTCATCAATATAAGACTATTGAATTTATTTTCATATCTCATATGCATGTGATAGTGTTTTAGAGATAAAGAATATAAACACAAGTCACTAGATTGACTCTCTCATATAAGCAATTGCCTCTTACGTCGAAGAATGAGAAGAGATGATTTTCACTACCATGTTATGACTTGTTTTATAAGCCAGACAAGAGTCTCTCTAAGAAGATGAGTTTGAGGATCATTGAAGAGAGAAACTCAGGTTAGACTTCTAGAGGTGTCTAGACCAAAGTCTGTACGATGTTGGATTATTAAAAGAATGAGACACATACACCAATATAAGGTGAAAACATCGTAGCATGTGTTTCATACCACGTCTGTTAAGCAATCAATGGGTTAATTAAAGAGTGGTTCCCTGATTCTTCATTGTGTGGGACCCCAAAAAGTTAAATTAACTTTAACACCCCAAAATTTTTTTGAGCAAAGACTAGAACCATTCTTCGTTGTGACGTAAGATTTTACAGAGGAATTTAAATTTTTCTTAAGTTTTAGGGTCGCTAGATGTAGCACCTTGAGTTCCAAAAAGAACTAAAGAGAATTCCTTCAAGTCATTCCTAGGTTCTTTTAAGTTTTAGGTCAAATTCAAACGACCATAACTTTTAGCACATGATGATTTGGGTTGTCCAAATAAGGAAAGTTACCCAAAAATATGAGGGGTATTTTAGTCTTTTCCTTACCCAATCTGATTTAAACGTTTTTAGGAGTCTAAACTGATTAGAATCAGTTTTAGTTATTCCTAAAATACGCTTAGGGTTTTTAGAGGAGTTCAAGAAGAGGAAAAGAGGAGAAAAGGAAGAGCGTTTAAGATTTTTGCGATTCTTCGAGGGATTTCGCCAAGGATTTTATCTTAAGAGGTATGTAAGCTTCCATAGTGTTGGGTTCATTCACCCACACACCAATCATAAGTTTCTTTTGCGAATCTGTCCATAAATATTGAGCAATTTAAGTTCTTGATGAATTTTCTTGAAATTTCCATTCGTAATCTTGAAGCGTTGTTTTCGTTCTTGAATTTGGATGAGTTGATGAGTTCTTGATATGAAAGGTAGGAGTTTGAGAGTTTTTTTGAGTAGATTTTCGTGTACTTATGTTAGGTATTCAAATCTAAGTAAATTGGGTAGAAACCATTTGATTCTAGGCGCATTAGGGCCAGAAAACGAGCAAAGAAATTCGTCGGGGTTTTTTTCTGGGCAAGGGCTGGCGCACTGCCCCACCATAGCATCAGAAAAGTGTGTCTATAGGATAGGGGCTGGTGTCGTGCGCTACTCAGGGTGCCAGGGTCGCCTGCCCCCGCCCCTTCTCCGTCATTTTGCCAGTCTGAGTTCTTTAAAAGGGTTCCTTCAATCCCTATTGATTCTAAACTACTTCTAAACATCGAGAAATCAGTCATAATATGAATCATAACCTTGAATTCATAATTCAAATTCAAGGTAGAGTTAAGAGTTAAGTCTTGAGAGTTCTTCCGAGTTATTTTGAGAAAGTCCCTTTGAGTCTTTTCGAGGAGTCTTCTAAAATTACTTATAAATTGTTACAAGACTCGAGTAAGTGAGTATGAGAATGAGGAGAATGTATTCATAAGTCTAAATTATCATTGAGATCCTTGAGTCAAGTCGTTCACGCCCATAAATTCCACATGAACTCCATAAATTGAGTATCTTTGAGTGGAGTAGGATCTTCGAGTTCTAAGTCTTGAGTATTGAGTTCCTAATCCTTTTGAGATTATATTTCAAATCATGGGACTACTACATGTTACCCATGAAGGTCCTTGAGTTGAGTAGTTCATGCCCATAATTCGCATGAACCCTATGAATCGATCATTCTCGAGATGAGAAGTATCATTGAGTCCTTGAGTTGAGTAGTTCATGTCCACAATTCCGAATGAACCCTCCGAGTCGAGCATTCTTGAGATGAGCAATATCATTGAATTATCGATTTTTGGAGTTGTTGAGTTCCAAGTATTGAATTCTATTCATGGTTATTGAAAACCTTGAATTGAGTCGTTCACGTCCATAATTCGGCATGAACCCTATTTTAAGAAGTCTTTTTACAAATTGTTTTAAGCCTTGTTTTAAAGACTTGAGCACTGAGTTGAGGAAGAGTAGAGCTGAGTTCATTTTCTTTAAAATGATATAAGGGAACTAAGTATTCCCAAGTGTAAATGTTTTTACATTTAAGATGAGTGGAAACTGAGATTTCCAAAAGAGTTTTGAGCAGTTTGAGTACCATCTCTTTTAAGAGAAAGATTTTTGAGTAATAATCTCAAAACACATAAAGAGTTATGTTTTTAAACATATGAGCTAGTTATAATTTGGGAGTAGTATTGAGCACCAATATGTGGGAGAGTTCTAACAACTCATTGCCCCTATAAACCATGTAGCCAACGTGGGTAGAAAGGGTCATACTTTTTAGATAATTCCTTAATGCTTTTACCATAGACTAGTGGATCCACTTAGTAGTAGGTTCTATACCCCGGCAAAGTATATGACAAATCTAGCAGCGTGGGATAGACGTTGTATCATCACATAACTGATAGTGATAGTTGTTGTTTAGAGAATCTCCCACAGAGTTATATTCTATTTTATATATACAAGCTGAGTTATTATTGTATTCTTCAATACATTGAGTTGTTATCTGTTGTTTTAAAAGCTTTTCAAATATTACATCTTTTATTGTTGCTTTATGTTGAATTGAGTATCCTGAGATTAGTATCTTATTATTGAGTTGAGCCCTATTTGTTTGAGTTGAGTTGAACTATGTTTCACTGAGTTGAGTATCTTATTGTTGAGTTGAGCCCTATTTTCTCTGAGTTGAGTTGAACTATATTTCATTGAGTTAAGTTGAGTGTGTTGAGAAAAGGTGAGTATTTTTCTTTTCCATCAGTTCAAGCTTATGTTTATGCTTTAGAATTCCCTTTACGTGCTCGTACATTCCATGTACTAAGCCATTTGGCCTACATCATTGCATGATGCAAATACAGGTATTCAGGATCATCAACAAGCGTTTCGTTAAGGTCGTGTGACATTCAGTCAGGTTTGGTGATCCTTCTTATATTTCGGAGGACTTCACCTTTAACTATAGTTAGTAGTTTTGGAGATGTCGTGGGTCTTATCCCGATATCCTTCTGTAATAGTAGAGGCTTCATAGATAGACAAGGTTGAGTAGTTTTCAGTATGTATTTTCTTTGAGTTGTCTTTATAAACTCTGAGTTTATCTATTGAGTATTTTTCAGATCATTGTAAAGATTGAATATTTAAGTAATTGAATTTATTTATGTTTTAAGATTTTGTATGTTTGAGTTAGTCTTCCGCTTGTAGCCAGCCAGGATGAGGGTTTTCTTAGGTACCATCAATGATTCTCAAGTGTCGGCCACGTCCAAGGTGTAGGCTCGAGTCGTGACATTAACTTTATTAGAATACCGTTTGATCTTTTACTGTTTCCTGAAGTTTCAATAAATGTTTCCACTTTAGCATGTCACTAATAGCCATGAATGATTCGGCAATGGAGTGTATGTCTAGGAAAGCAGATGAATTGTAACAAATAGATTTGAGTAGAAAGGAAAGAAGATTAAGTTAAAAATAATGTAACTTGTTTACACAAGTGTAACACTCCGGAAAATGATAAGCTAAACTAGAGCCTAAACATGAGGACGAACGTCTTGAATGAGAGTTAGAGGAGTCAAGGCCAAGAGGCAAGTGCATTGGCCAAGGGGCCAAACCAAAACCAAAGGCCAAGGCTGCCCCTAGCCTTTAGCTACTGCCTCAACCCTCAAGAGAAGGACCACGAGTCATGGTCCTCACCATGGCTCGTGAAGGTGGGCGTGATCTTGCCTTGGCCATGAAAGTTTCGCCACCATTTTTCCTAGTCACTGCCTCAACTTCCACGGCCATCACTACAGATTGTGGTCATGACCACGACCATGAGAGGTGCTCGTGGAGTTGCCTTAGGCAAATGAGCAAAAGGCCCCAAGTGGCGAGGCTACTGCCTCAAGGACCACAGGAGGGACCCTGACTCGTGGTCTTCACCACTGCTCGTGGATACCCCGTGGTGATTCCTTGTGCCACATTGGTGAGGCTACTGCCTTAACCCTCCACGGGTATGACCACGTGTGGTGGTCCACTTAACGAGCCATGAAGGCGTCCGTGGACATGACTTGGGCTCATGATCCAAATGCCACCAAACTCTAGCCACTACCCCAATCTTCACGAGAGGGACCACGAGCCACGACTCGTGAAGATGGACATGACACCTGGGAATGAGTTTTAAGTGAAGGTCAAATATGTGTATTCCTTTTTAGTCCAATTAAAGTGGGGCTGTTTTGGATATTTTTTGGGGTAATTTATATAATATTTTGAAGTCAAATTCACCCACTTTTACTTATTAATTCAAAACACCCAAATATTTCCCCAAAACCCTCTCCTCTCCAATATTTCTCTCTCAAGAGTTCCTCCATTGAAGAACACCAAGAACTTTAAGAATAGGGCTTAAGAATCCATCATCTCAACTCCAATTCGTGGGCAAAGCTTCAATTAAGGTATGGGAGACTTGATTCATGGAACACTTTTCTACATGAAGCCCTTTAACTCTAATTTCGAAATTTGGGATATTGTTCAAAAACTAGGGTTTTCATTCTAGCCACGGGTTCTTCCTAAAAATGATTTTATTATGTTAATTGTTCTATATTATGGGTGATTTGATGTTTAATGGTGATTTTTATTGTAAAATTCCCTACGAACCCAAGTATTACCCCATGACCCAAATTTCATGAATAGTGATGGGTTTATTGATGCAAGATGAACACTATGAATTGTGTCTATGTTAATCTAGTTATTGAATCTTGCTTTATTCATGCCTGTAGTAGTTATAGGTTTAATTGTGAAACATGGTTCATGACCTGAGGGGTAATTTTCTAGGGTTTGTACATGTTGATGAAAGTTGTGTATGAAGTTATGATTCACTTAGAAAGTGAAGATTCTATGATTATTGTGTAAATTGAGGTATTGTCGAAAGGTCATTCTTCCCTTACCCTTACACTTGATTATGTATGAATTTTCTAAGATAAATTTAATGTTGTTGTGTTGATTGAAAGGCTATTCTCATGAAACACTATGAACCATAAATGTGAAAGGGTTACTCACTTGGTAATGTTGATTCTAAGGTTGAAAGTTAGTTCTCACCTAAATGAATCTATGAGCTACTTTACGGGTTGTATTGAATGAAGGGTAGAGTACTCCTTCAAACATGTAAATACAATTCAAGACTAATTATGTACAATTTGGGAAATAATGTTTAGCACTGAGTGGATATGGAAAGTGAAGTAGAGGCCTTCCCGTCAATACCATAGGCCGGGTCTTCTACACATGATCTCATGAGATGGAAACTCTCCCGTCACTAATATATGCCGGGTTTCTAGAAGCAATCTCCCTATCCCGTAACTATGTGCCTACATAGGACTTAGCTAGTGGATCCACCTAAAAATCTAAACATGTTAGTTCTACCTTAGGCAAGTTGGACACCTTCTTTCGGTGTGGGGTTACACGACATCGGATTCCATGTTGCTCACACGGTCTATGTCGGTTATGGCTATTCTTCCCTACATGATAAGATAATGAATGAGATGTGAACTATACTATGACTTCTTGGTGAGTTTTACTTAGTAGGAGTGGAGGTATGGAACTTAGCTTTTACATTGCACAAGTAGACTTAGTAGGATGTTGTGGGATGGTTCCTTTATGTATGATAAGATATGAATGTATGCATGTATGTTGATTGGATAGTTTCCATGAATGACTTTCCTTATGTTCTAGTAATGTACATGGCGATTTCCTTATTTATGACTATTGATTATGATGATGGTCTAAAGATGATATGTATGACTAAGATAGCTTCAAAGGAGTACTTAGTATGGTTAGTATTATGGGATGCTAACCATACATTGCACTAGTGTTCCTTAGAGGTTGCTAAGGTAATGGTTTCACTATGTGATGAGTATAAATGTGATTATGGCTTGTCTTATATATTGTAAGTGCATGTTGGTTTCCAAACTTGACAAATGCATACTTTTGAACTAAAATGTCCTTTTTTCATATTTCAAGGATTTTTTTATGAATTCTTCCATACTTAGTACATTATGTGCTAACCCCTATTTCTTCTACATTTTTGATAATTGTAGGTTCCGGCTAGGTGACATACACTCTCCTTCCTTGAAGAAGACTTGGATTGCTTATCTCCAAGTTGTGGTGAGTCCTCAAGTTCGAGGATGGATTATCCATTTCTTAGTTCCTATTGTATTTCTTATATTGAGACTTTATTGATGTAGAGGGCTAAGTCCCAAATTTGTATTCCTATGTTTTAGATTGTAAATTACACAAAGTCTAGATTCTTATGATTTTCGATTATTAAAATGAAGTTTGACTTCGATTGTAAAAGTTTTAAATTTTCCGCATTATTCTTATGACTTTATGTGTATGATTATGCTAAGGGCTTGTATGTGACCCCTTCGGGGTCAATTAAGTACGCCGTGTCGCTTCTAGGGGGTAATTCCGGGTCGTGACAACAAGTCATCTATTACACTAGAAATATAGGTATATAATGTAATTATGTATATAAAGTTGAAAATGAACTTGAGTTCACCTCTTTAAAAGGACGAGGGATCAGATAAGTAACTACATACTGAATGAAGTCTAGGGTATAATGAGTAAATGTATCTTCATATTAGTAGCAAATTCTTTCCAAATGTGATTGGATTCCTATACAGAGCATGTAAAACCTAATAGGTAAGTTGTCAATGTCCATTGATCACACGAACTATTTATCGTATGAATTGAGTGTCTAGTTGATGTCGAAATAACTTAGGTCTTGTCCACCATGTGTGAAGTCTTAGATGTAAGCTTATGGGTCATGGGTTTCTCATTTGGATCCAACCCGACCCAATATAGTTTCTGAAAGAAGAGATAGACACTATTTTGAAAAAAGAGTGGGAACAGTTACATGGTAACTTCTCAATCGTAACATCCACTCTCTTTTTAAAATGGTGTTTCACCCTTTAGGATGGAGGGGTGAAAAAAATCAGAAAATGAGAAAAAGAAAAAGTGAAAAGGCAAGATATTTTTTTTCTCAACATTGACATTACAACTCAAAAATGATATTCAGTTTGTGGCATTGTACTCTGTTTTCTTGAGATTTAAAGTTTTATTTAGAGCAATTCCTCAACAAAGATATCATTGATCTTCCGCCGTTGTTAACATGTACATAATTTTGTTCCTGTTACGAATATTTCTAACATCTTTTTATGACAATAAGGTTTAGCTAGACTTTAAAGTTAAACATAACTTAGTACTCATGTTGGTTTGCATGGTTGATATCCAAAAATATTGGTTCTTAAAGGATTATTACTGTAGATTTTGAATAACTCTTTCTTGGTGTTACTTCATTTAGTTCTCGATATAGTTACTGATCTATATTGTGCATTTTGCTAGGTCATGTGCACTAAGATTGCACACAATTATTAATATCAATATCAATGACTACATAATATATAGGTACCAATGCATGTTGAAATTTCTGCAACTTTTTGACTACCTCTTTATATCGTGTTGCTTCATTTAGGATGTGATATAATTGTTGAATTTGTTATCTTAGTTTAAATGTGTGCTTTGAATGAATACAAATGATTGTCCACTGAATTTTATATTTTTACTTTCCATGAATGAAAAGTACCTTATTTAACTCCAAAATACCTTACAAAATTTGCTTTCTTTCGTTGCTACAAGTAAACTAGTTTTTTTTGTTGTACTAGTATTGATTAAGGTCTTGAAAGTTGGAAATATTGATTTTCAAAATATCTCCACCAAAATTAGTAAAAAGGGTTGAGGTTGTTATGATCTTATAAGTCTAGTTTAATTTTGTTTCCCTTTATTTCCAAAAATATTTAGAAGAAGAATGACACAATGATAGAATAGCAACACTAATCTGCTTTGTTAGGTACTGAAATTTAAGAATCAATTTACACCTTGAAACTTCAAGTAGATATATCACTGGTGTTTAATTAAATGTCGCTAGACACTGTCTAGTGGTAAATTTGCTTTAAAAAAAAAGATATATCACTAGTGTCTTTTGACAATTATCATCTCTTTTGTATTTGAATATTGATTAGGATTAAATAATAAATATATTTTTGTAATCTTAATCTTCTATTAAATAGTCTATATCCTCTTCTTTTTCTTCTTCCATTTACTTTCATTATAGTCAAAGCATTTCAGTACTTGATTCACACCGAAGTTAGTATTGATCTCTACTTTTATATGAGTTTTTGTGTAAAAGAAATCTTTCGTGGTGTAAACCTTCATACATTGTATCTGTCTTCTGATGTGTTTTTCGGCTTTTAGATTTTAATTTTGATGAGATCTGACCACAACTGGTTATAGATTATGTCTTTGTGTTTCTATACAATTAGATCTTTAGTTTTGGCTATATAAAAATAGAGTGGAAAGAATGGATATGGAGAAGATATGAACTTGGTTTACTTATCAGACTCTAAAGGCTCTAAAAGCTTCATCTCTTGTATTTGATTTCTATCCATGGATAAAACCGCTTTAGATTACTATTAAAGAATTTTTTCCTTGTTCTGTTTTAAGTATTTTAAATTATAATTGTTATAATCTATATCACAGAAATTTCCGTCCAGTGACTTTGGAATTTTGTAGGGCTTTATTGAATTCAAGTCTTTCTGCACATGCTTGATGTATGTGAGGATGTGGAGTCTCATATTTATATATGTCACCCTCCACTCTCCTCTTAAGATTTATTTGTGTAACTGTGTATTAGTATATCACCGTTTTTTCTATATTATTTACAATGTGAATGAATTATATTTTTTTTGATTTTGTAGATAATTGAAGATTTTTTATACCGTCTCTATGTAAGAAAACATTTGCAATACCTGAGATAAATATTGCTTTGATTATTCTTTTCAATTAAATAATTATAATTCAATACGGGTTCAATTAACTATAGATGTATATCACATCCTTGTTAAATATGACAATTCTTTTCATATGATAGTGAGGAATACTTTACATGAAATAACTACATGATAAATGGAGAGAGAACGACAAATGTGATCAATCCAAATATGCAAACCATTATTCCATCTAAGTTTTCTCACTTTACTAAGGTTGCACTCGTCTTCTCTAATTTGGTTGTCCAATAATTTTTTGTTGATTTGCATTAATTATAAATTTTTTAATTAACTAATGATTCTTAAAGTCTTTCTAATTTAAATGTATTTTTCATTTAGATCTATTCAAATTTTTACCTTTTTTTTAGTATTAATAAATGATTAATATGCAAAAGGTTAAGTATCATATATTCCTGGAAATATTCCCACAAGGAGGTGTACTTCCTTTTTATCTGAGCAGTTGAATACATCTTCAATAACCTAAATTTAACATTATGCCAAAGAAAAAGATAGATCATTACTTTATTTGAAACCTAAAAAATCAAAGACAATGTTAGCCTTCTACCTCAGCTTATTTTGAAATGTATTTTGGTGAGAAGCAATTCATGTTTTGACAATAAATTTAAAAATCAATTTTGTGCAATAATTATTGTTTAGGAAAGCATATTAACATTACTTCTAAATGTATTTTTCTCAAAAGTACTTTGGGGGAAGCTTTTTCTTTTTTGTAACTTTTGAATAACAACTTCTGTTACTCCCAAAAAATACTTATTTTATCCAAAAAACTTAGCCAAACACCTTTCCTTTTTTTTTTAAAAAAAAGAAGCACTTTTAGCCTTCCAAAAACTTGATCGAACATGCTATAAAAGTTTAAGTCGTTAGAGAGAATGCACTTTTATTTATTTAATTATGTTTTTTAGCACACACCCTCACCAAGGATTGATTTCTTTTTTAATGGGTCAAGCATGTTGATTTTTTCTTGAATAATGGGTGGTAGTGAGACTCAGACATTAGACCTTTGCTTGCTTTGTTACTATGTTGAAATATATGATCATTTATCCAAAAGCGTATGCACACTTATTTAATAAATTACACCATCCAACCTAATTTATATGGAATAAATGTTGGATTACCATCTCCACATTATATTCTTGCATTTCTTTCTCACTTTGATATAACCTAAAGCCATTGCTAAAATTTTCTGCTCTTATATATTTTCTTACCTGTGTTTTAATCGGTATGGTGTTTAAACTCAAAATGGGTGAAAAATATACTTTCATTATGTATCAACTATACATTATATAGAATTACAAAGATATTGGAAGATATTTACAATCCCAAAGAATATGCTACTGCAATCCTAAATGATATACTACAAAATCCATAAGATATTCTAATTGATCTTCAATAATTAGAAACAAATCTACCTATTAACTACTTTTCCTAACTCATGCTAACACTCCCCCTCAAGATGGAGCATAGATCTCATGTATGCCCATCTTGACAAGTGAGTTATTCAATGCTTTTCTGGATACAACTTTAGTTAGAACATCAGCCAGCTGCTCTAAGGTCTTTACATATAGAACTTCAATTGTCTTATCCTCAAACTTCTCATAGATGAAATTACAATCAATCTCCACATGCTTAGTACGATCATGTTGAATTGGGTTTTCTGCAATTTTAATAGCAAACTGGTTGTCGCAAAATAACTTCATAGGTTGGTCGAGTGAAAAACCGAACTCCCCCATAAGTCGTTTCAACCATAGTAATTCTTGGATACCTTTAACCATTGCTCTGTATTCAGTTTCTACACTAGACAATGAGACAACCTTTTGTTTTTTACTTTTCCAAGTAACCAGGTTACCTCCAACAAAAGTGAAATACCCGATGTTGAGCGTCGTCATTCTCCTTTAGCACCCCAATCGAAATACCCGATGTTGAGCATCGTCATTCTCCTTTAGCACCCCAATCTGAATCACAATAACCCATAATTTTTGTATGGTGATTCTTAAAGAACATGAGGCCTCTTCCTGGTGCTGACTTCAAGTATCGCAAGACTCTAATGACTGCATTCATATGAACTTCACTTGGATTATGCATAAAATGACTTACTACACTAACCGCATAAGCAATATATGGTCGGGTATGTGATAAGTATATCAAGCATCCCGCTAATCTTTGATATCTCACTTTGTTAGTAGGAACTTGACCAGGAAGTTCCTCCAAGCTATGATTTTGTTCAATCGGTGTATCAATGGGTTGACAACCTAACATACCCGTCTCCTTTAACAAATCAAGAACATATTTGCGTTGAGACAAAAATATTCCTTGTGGACCTAATAACTTCAATACCCAAGAAATACTTTAATCCTCCTAGATCTTTATATCAAATTCAGAGGACAAGTAAGTCTTCAATTTAGTCATCTCATCAACATCATCACCAATGACAATCATGTTATCAACATAAATGATAAGAACATTTATCTTACCATTTTTTCTCTTCAAAAATAAGGAATGATCTGCGTTGCTCTGAGTGTAACCATATTTCTTCATTGTTAGTCGGAACCTTCCAAACCATGCCCTAGGCGATTGTTTCAGACCATACAATGACTTTTTTAGCTTGCACACTAAATCTGTATTTCCAGAGGTATTGCAACTAGGAGGTATGCTCATATATATTTCTTCAGATAATTCTCCGTGCAAAAAAGCATTCTTCATATCATATTGTTGTAGAGGCTAGTCAAGATTAGCAGCTATTGATAATAGAACACGAACAATACTTAGCTTTGCCACAGGCACAAAAGTCTCCTAATAATCAACACCATAGGTTTGTGTAAAGCCACGAGCAACTAGTCTAGATTTGAATCGATCAATTGAACTATCCGGCTTGTGTTTCACTAAAAAAACTCATTTGCATCCAACATGTTTCTTCCCTTTTGGTAATGACACAATATCCCATGTATGGTTTTTCTCTAGTGCTCGCATCTCCTCATTCATGGATTCTGCCCATTTAGGATCATCCAATGCTTCTTCAAATCTGGTAAGGATAATAACCGATGACTTCTGATTCATAAAGCCTCGAATAGAGCTTGG
The DNA here is from genome assembly GCA_029582545.1 of Solanum lignicaule. Taxonomy (NCBI): domain Eukaryota; kingdom Viridiplantae; phylum Streptophyta; class Magnoliopsida; order Solanales; family Solanaceae; genus Solanum; species Solanum lignicaule. Next base: position 9,733 of record JAJOOF010000366.1, on the reverse strand, counting down.
TAAATGTCCACTGGAAACATAATGAGCAATAGGATATTTGACTTCATTTGGATTATCAGGGGAGTACTGATTTCACGTATCAGGGCACTAATTCCAGTTCAAGTGCCAATGATCGTGAGTAGTAATATAACCCAACCAAGGGTTGAGATCATTCCCATAGGGAGGGGTTCGTACTCAAGAATCAATAGAAAAGCAGAAACATCTCAAGTCAATTATAGTTAAAAACATTTACGAAGAAAAACATGATAATTAAAGGTTGACACAAGTGTCAATTATCAAAGGAGGGGTTTTTTGTAGTCAATTAGCAATTAAAAACAACAAGTAACATGAAAATACAAATATGAAGACGGGATTCTTGGGATGTGATAGGATTATGGACTAACGTAGGCAACCGAGTACTTGTAATTAATAGTAAATAGCTGTAAATCGGTGAATAAGCTAGACTTTAGTAGGGGTAAACTTTCTCTCGAACAATTTACCCCGTATCGAATTGGTTTCTCTCGAAAACCAATAAGCAACAATGAAGCACAACCTTCGCTTTAGTCCATTCACTCTCTCGAGCTGAATGTGTGGAAAAGGGTTTAGGGTTCACTCTCTCGAGCTGAATCCATGACAACCCAATACCCACAAACCATCGATTTAGTAACCTTGGTTTTAAAACCTCTCTCTCGAGCAAGCCAAAAACACGAAGTTAGGATTGTATTTACAGCTACAACCCATTAGATTCAATCATAACTACTGAACGAAATCACCTTTAAACAACAAATAAACTATCAACTAACAATACCCATCAATTAAATGAACCCATAATCACATAATCACACCCCAAGAATTGGGGTTTTAGCTAGACATAGTAAAAAGATAGGAATCAATACCAAAATGTGTTTCCATCAATTGGGTATGATCAATATTGTCTTTACAAAGGTCTAAGATGAAGAATCTTCAATACCCACTTCCAATTTCTTAGAAATGGAAATCTTCAAAGCTATGGAAAATTGTCTCCCAAAAAACCAAGCTCTAAAACTGAATAACTCTAAAAAATTGGTTTCTGAATTGTAAAACTTCTCCTTAAACTAAAAATTCAAACAAGTATTTATAGTTGTCAAAAAGTGTGCTGCGAAAGACCGTTTGGCGTAATAAGTTGGGATCGCCGATCCACTCGGCGATCTGCCTTTTGGTCATTCCTATCGCCTTTTCGCTTTGGCCTTCAGCAGTTGAAGCTCTGTAACTTTGGGCGATAAGGCACTGCATCGCGAAATCATTCGGCGACTTGTGGACTGCTTCTTTCTATCGCCGACTTGATTTTCTCCTTCAGAGCTTGGCACACTGGAACATTGGGCGAGCTCAAGACAGTTCTGCGACTCGCCCAATGGGTTAGGTGATCCTCATGCCTTCTTTTCTTCGTTCATTCAACTGTTTTGTTCCTTTTTAATCTTTAGTGGCCATGCTTTGTGCCTAAATCCAAATAGATTTACATTAGTTATTGACAAAAAATATATGCATTTGAGGACACTAAATCTATTAAAATCAAGCACTAACTGAGTCCAAATCATGGACTCATCAACACCCCCAAGTTAATCTTTTGCTTGTCCTCAAGTTAATCTTTTGCTTGTCCTCAAGTAAAACTCAAGTTTGGCAGTTCAAAAGGGTGTCTCAAACAGTGCTACACAAGACTCAATCATGAATGCGCACAAAAAGACTCAACTTACTTATGCAAGGATCAAAAGTACACTCAAAGTTTCAAGTTGTGACTCACCATTATTGAAGAATCTCAAGCTCACGAGACTTGCTTCAAATGCAAGGTCAAGCTCAACAAAGGTACTCAAATGCCCTCACACAAAGAAGGATTCCATATTAACACACAATGGTTCACAATTTAAAGTTTCAGAATCAAATGCCACGCTCACACTCACAAAGAGGAACACAATACATTATTTCACTCATAGGTTTGCCCGTATTTTCCAATCAACACTTGCTTCAGCTCACTCAAGATCACAAAGGTCTTTTCAAGGCTTGTAATGGAGTTGAGTGCAAAGGTAAAGTCATTTAGGCTCAATGGCTATAGTCCTCATGAAATGTTGTGTGAGCAACACTTTCTTTACTTTTATTCATCATTTTCACTCGTGCTTATAAGTCATCCCATTATTCTCTTTCCATGGACTGTTGGGAACCCCATTTTCTTTTTCTATCTCTTTCTTTTCTTTGTCTCTTTTTTTTTTTTTATATAGAGGGGTTCCATTTTTCTCAAAACCATGGGTAGAAGGGACTTTCTTGCACTCCTTGATTTACTATCTCTTTTCACCACACCCCCAACTTAGGCTTTTGGCCTAAGTTGGCTATTCAAACAAACCACAAATCATGATGATTATGGGTAATGGATCAAGAAAGGTTATGTTTTGTATCAAGTTTCTTCCAAGAAAAGGTTAAGGCTCAAAGGATGTTCAAAAGAGGTTCACACACTCACAAGGTAGGCCACAAAAGAGGTATATGTCATATTGGTTCACACTCTTTAAAGTTGCGTAAGATCATCTCAAGAGTTCACATTACTTAGTCAACTAGACCAATGGGGTAAATTCTAGGTGTCATCATGCATGGTTCGAGGTAAGCTCATCACACAAGGCATTGCCACCAAAGTCAAACAAGACTCCACACTTTTGCTACTGTGCAATGTTCATCACAAGAGACTCGATTCGATAATTGGCTAGTAACAACGAGATGCAAAGAGTTCACATATTGCCTATGCAACTTCATTTGGCCTCATCATAGCCACACATTTATTTTTGTTCGATTATGAGCACTATTTAAGTCATCGGTATTGATCGAAACCCATACTCAAATTTGCAAAAGAACAAGCCACATTCAATACAAACGAGAGGTGGCAAAATTTTTCGAAAGGGTCAAAAATCATTCCCAACAAAAAAAATGCAGAGCCTCAAGCTCAAACATCCACAAAAAGCAGTGTATAACACAATTTAAGCTTAAAGCCCAATATATAAACAAAACATAACATACAAAAGGTGGGCCTCACCCCACCACAAATAAAAATCATTTTTCCTCAAATGCAAACAAAATTATCCAAAAGTAAAAATAAAGTCAGACAGAGATGGAGGTCAAGAGGGGATCCTGTCTAGTTAGTCAATCCATCTGTCTGGGCATCATTGCCTGGTGCATCAATCTGGACTTGGGCATCAGTGCCCGGGGTCTCCTTAGAAGGACCAGCTCCACTGGAGTCGGTTGGCGGTGTATCTACCAAGGAAGCCTGCACAGCTGCATCTACCATGGCCACCTCAGTCTCAATAAGGACTTCAAATGAAACCTCTTCAGCAACGCCATGCATCTCTTCATCCATCTCTGCCTCATATTCGGGTTCAACTGGCTTAACTGGCACATCGGGGATCTCCACCGTCCCAAAGACCATAGACATATCGGTGGACTTCAGCTGATCCACATCTCTCCTCAACTCAACAATGACGACCTTTAAATCGTCACCTCCTCGGTGGCCCCTTGATCACGCTCACACGCCACCATTCTAGCCGCTAAGGCATCAATGGTAGCACTCAATGGTGTCACAACATCAATTAGGGCAGTCTGAATCATTATCGGAATGGAGGCCTCGAGACTAGCAGCTCGATGATCAGCAGAATGGGCAAGCTGCCCCATCCGGAGTAAGGAAGCCTGGGTGAGTGGGGTCTAGGAAACAACAGCAGCAACATGTCTAGGAGTCAGTGTGGCTGCAGAAGATACTTGAGTGTCATAAGGGACAAAAATAGGGGTACCTGAAGGCCTAGGGACCAGAGTAGGCAACGAAGCCTCTGCAAGTGGTGAGTCTGTGTCACACGGGTCTGCTTTCTTCTTCTTCTCCGCCTCATCCTTCAAATATTCTGCCTTGATTCTCTGGATATCCATAGAGGATGTGGGAATCACTTCCACACCCTTCTTTGCATCTCTAGGTACCCTACCCTTCTGCACAACTTGATGATCAATACCGGGAAGGGAAGTGAGGTCTGGCGCTGCTTTGCACGCATGAAAATCTCTAAAGCAATGATCATTCCCAAATTTAGCTGAGTTTTATCAATAATGCAACCTAGGCAGGCTGCTTTGGCATGTCAGAGAAAAGACTCGTTTTGGGATGACATGATTGCACTACTGATGAAACCAAACCAATACCGAGCTTCCACGTTGAGGTCCTTCTTTTCAATAACAGCACCAACCTCAAGCCACTTGGGAGTGTCGTCTGAGATCAATGGAGCTAACCACTTCTTCATATTGTCTAGCGTTTAGGTCCAAATCATGTGTTGGCAGTCATCATCAATGTCCTCAGCACGATCTAGGATAGCATCAATAACAGCATGGTCACACTTGACTTTCGTTCCCCGGGCGACTACATAGTCAACTGGTTTGAATGTTGCTGCTTGTTTCTTCCTCTGTGGTATCAAGGTCCCATAAGGGGCATAGAACTCCCGGACTCAATTTGGAATGTATGGGCCACGGGGCTTGGTGAAGATCAAGAAATCATGATACTTGAGGCAACTCATAATCTTTGGATACCTATCAATTACTCAATCCGTGGACAAACGCTTTTTCTCAATATTTGTCCTCAACCCCTCAGTCTTTAATCTATTTATCGACTTTGGAAGAGGGCCCTGTACTGGGGGTGCTAGGACTACAGCCTGCTCTGGGACTGGAGGAGGAGTGGTGGTGGGCTGAGGAGTCCTGATCCTAGACAGATCATTCATTTTTTTTTATCGTAGCTCCACCCTCTGTGCTATTACGAGCTCATCATCATCATAATCTGCACTCTAGTACTCCTGATGCTTGCCCTCACTCTCAGAAGTGGTGAGGTAAGTGTCATAGATGTCGTCACTGTCGGAACTTGCCTTTGGTGACGCAGGTGCTTTGCCTTTACCCTTGCCTTTCCCACCAGTTGTGATGAGTTTTGTGGCATTTCCCTTGGATGCAACTGCATCCTCATTGAGTGTAATCTCTTTTGCTTTCCCTCGGGGTGGCATGTTTCTTCCTGCAACTTTAGATCTAGCCATGTCTGTAAAACATCAGGAAAAAGTTAGAAATATTTTAGTTAAAATCACAGAAACACAGTTGCAGACAGACTCGCCAAATCGGTCAGCGAGTTGTTAAATCGCTTTGGCGAGCTAGACTGGGCTCGCCGAAAGGATAGGCTCTAAAATCTCAACAAGTCGGCGATGAGAGGCCCCTTTCGGTGAATCGCTGACAACTTTCGTCGAACTGGGTTAGCCCTCCAAAAGTTACAGTGCAAAAAGGGTTCAGGGGTGCATACAAAGGGCGATCAAGAAGGCATTCGGCGAGTGAGCGAGTGCTTTCGGTGACCTCAGGCTTCTCACCGAAAGTTACAGAACCCAAAAACACATATAACATGAAATCAAAGGCGAGATGGGGACTCTCAGCAAACCACTGAGTGGTTCGGCGAGCTTGACCCAGCTCGCCAAATGACCCAATGTGCCTACTTTTAACCCAACTTCTCGAATTCAACCCCGCAATCCCCGAAAACAAAATTAAAGCATGCAATAATAATATTAAAGCAAGACCCATAACACCCATCAGCCCAGAATACTCAGACTTCTCCCGATTTTGCCAAATTTGGCCATTCGACGACATTTTCCCTAAAAATTGGTGTTACCCGCTCTATCATTGAGAATAACACGTCATTTGGCACAAATACGGGCTACTCAGACTTCACCCAACCAAACTAAACAACACGCAAGCACAACCCCATAAATTTTAATTCATTTTAAAGCTCAAGAATACGGGAATCTAACATTAAAGGCATTATAGGCAAGATTATCGACTTAAAACAGGCACAAGCAAAACAATTAAGATCAGAGAGGCCTAACACACTTCAACATGATAAGATCATTTGCAAATAAGTACAATTTTTATAAAATAAACTCGAGGTTCGGAAAACCAACCTATTATGCCAATTAATAAAGATTAAAATGCTAGGCGGCAAAGTAATCCACAATCCGAGCACCAATCAACGACTGAAATACTCTAAAAATTCAAGAAATATAGAAACCAGAGTGCGGGTGTGAGTTTGGAAAGATAAAAAGTGAGGGAAAGGGAATGATTTTGAAACATTTAAACCTTTGGCCTGAAAACCCGTCCAGTTCTCACCCATTTGGCGACATTAGTCGTGTTCACCGAGTTTTACAGGACCTCCAGTTATTGTGGGGGTCCAAACAATGGTCTCTGTCGAGATTGCCAACCTGGTCGGCGATTCGCCAATAATTTCCTGGTCTCGCCGAGTTTTATAAACTACAATGTGAAATTTGTTTGAGTCTAACGGCGGTCTGGGTCGGGGTCGCTGACTTCTTCGTTGATTCGCTAACTGGACCTGTGGCTCACCAAACTGCATTTTTCGAACACTTTCCACATTTTAACCTGCACAATCAACATATCATTATTTTATCAAAACAAATATAAAGAAATAAGGGTTCTTGGGTTGCCTCCCAAGAAGCGCCTTAGTTAACATCACAACACGACGCAAGTCCACCTTCAAACCTCATTCTTGGGGCTGACCATAATGTCACTAGGCAATCCCCCTTTCTGTCTCGGGTTTAGATGAGACGAGATATGACCCATTTGGGTCTCGGACTGCTTGATTGATATTGAATGAGAGGTGACAGTCTGACTAAGGGTTGGCATATCGTCTTTCATTTCCTCTAAGATCTTGTCAGACCCCTCAACTTTGTTTAGGATATGAGCAAGCATCTCCTCAGACCGACCACCTTCCGAATCCTTTGGCTTTTGGCGCTCGTAGGGAGGCACATACCTATCCTTCTCCCTATCCTTCCAATTTGGATTTCGGTCCCTCCATTCACGATCTCGATCTTTCCAACCTTCATCCCTAGACCAACCTTGGTTACCACCCTACCTCGGGTAGTTTGAACGATAACCACTGCCTTGGTTGGCTAGGAAGTTCACCTCCTCACTGTACAAAGCCTCAAACTTTGCTTCCTCAGGATTAGCACACCCAACACCCACAACATTGACACTTCGAGCACCAATTCCCATGACATTTTTGGACAAAATGTCAAGTTGTGTCATGATTTTGGCCATGTTTTGGTCCCTCTCTTGATCTTTTTCCATCTACTCCTTGGTCAATTTGAATGTAAGAGGGGAGACCTTGTCTTCACGAGTGTACCAAGCCCGATTTATCGTAGTCATGCCATCCAATAGCTGAGCTGCTACCACATAAGGTTGCTGCATCAAACCTCCCGGATCAAGTTGGTCAGCAACAACCTTGTTTACCAAGTCAAGGCTACGGTAAAAATACTGCAGCAACACATTGTCAGGCAAGCCATGAGTTGGGTATTGGAGCACCAACTTCTTGAATCGTAACCAAGTCTCATGAATTGGCTCACCCTCCAAACTCTTAAAGCCTTGGATGTTGTCTCGAAGAGTCATCATCTTCGAAGGAGGGAAACATAGCACATTAAATGCGGTGACCAACTCCTCCACGAAGTGATTGATTCACGTGGCAATTCAGCCAGCAACTTGCATGCTTCTCCCATCAAATAAAATGGGAACAACCTCAAACAAATCGACTCTTGGGAAATATTCTTGAAGAAGAATGGTCCATAACACGAAATTTCGAATGTGCTCATGAGGATCTTCATGAGCCAAACCACTGAAAAACCCCTTTAGTTGCAAGAGTTGCAACATAGTACTCGTGATGTGAAATACCACATTCCCTTCGGCCGGAGGAAAGCGTATGTCACCAATACCTCCCATGATATGAGGGTCATTATCATGAGGCTCATTGACATCCTTGAGGTTTCTGATGTCATCTTGATGACCAACTTGGCTGCCATTGCTGCCATTCACACTCATACTTCCTATTTCAATCCACGAACAAGTAAAACTAAACTAAAAATTAAGTAAGTAGAACTATAACCAACAAGAGCAAAATACAACTTAACTAAAAATTCTCAAGTAACACCACTCCTCGGCAACGGCACCATTTTGATTTCACATATCAGGACACTACTTCCAGTTCAAGTGCGAACAATCGTGAGTAGTAATATAACCCAACCAAGGGTTGGGATCGTTCCCACATGGAGTGGTTCGTACTTAAGAATCAATAGAAAAGCATAAACATGCTCAAGTCAATTATAGTTAAAAACGATTACAAAGAAAAACATGATAAATTAATGGTTGACACAAGTGTCAATTATCAAAGGAGGTGGTTTTTGTAGTCAATTAGCAATTAAAAACAACAAGTAATATGAAAATATAAATATGGAGACGGGATTCTTGGGATGTGATAGGATTATGGACTAATGTAAGCAACCGGGTACTTGTAATTAATAGTAAATAGCTGTAAATCGGTGAATAAGCTAGATTTTAGTGGGGGTAAACTTTCTCTCGAACAATTTACCCCGTATCGAATTGGTTTCTCTCGAACACCAATAAACAACAATGAAGCACAACCTTCACTTTAGTCCATTCACTCTCTCGAGTTGAATGTGTGGAAAAGGGTTTAGGGTTCACTCTCTCGAGCTGAACCCATGACAACCCAATACCCACAAACCATTGATTTAGTAACCTTGGTTTTAAAACCTCTCTCTCGAGCAAGCCAAAAACACTAAGTTAGGATTGTATTTACAACTACAACCTGATAACGTTCAAATATACTTCTTGAAAAGAAATATAAACGATCGTATGCAATATATTTACCCAACTATGAGTCGGGGTCGATCCCACAGAGAATATGGAAGAATATTATCAATAGCAAATATTTAACTCGATAGTCGTTATATAACAATGGGGGGGGGTTTAATTTGAAATTTAAAAAAAAACAATAAAAAGATAGCTTTGAACGAAGTGTTTATTTATATTCAAATTATTAAAAGTAACTAGGAATGTGTTCCCCATAAGCTCATAATGCAGTAATCCTAATAATAGTAATCTTTTTCTAGTGTATTACATGCAAAGTGATAAGTTAGGTATCTCTAAATCCTTGGTCTGGCATCTAGAGAATTTCACCCCGCACCTTGGTTCGGCTACGTGTGTTTGGCATACACTAGAGTCAGAACCTGAGAGAGATGAAAACAAAGAGAAAAAGTAAAATTAGGAAATATTTGACTAACGTTCAATAATGTAGTTAAAATAAATCTAAAAGCCAAATTTCCCCGGCAGCGGCGCCAAAATTTTATACGCTCAAATTACACCTCCCTAAAGAAGCATAAGCGATCGCTATTAAGTAAAGAACCCAACTTGTAGGTTAGGGTCGATCCCACGAGGAAAATAGTTTAGACTTTACTTTAACAAACAATTATATTCAATTAGTCAAATTACTTCCAGAAACAGGTAATTGAAAGGGGGGGGTTTTGTGAAACAAATAGTAAGAATTTAATAAGTAATCAGTAATCAATACTCACTTTTGGGTTGTTATCAAGATGAGAGAAATAACTAGGGTATACGTGTTCCCCAAAAGCTCATAACGCAGTAATCCTAGTAATAGCAATCCTTTCCTAGTGTACTATATGCAAAGTGATAAGTTAGGTATCTCTAAATCCTTGGTCCAGCATCTAGAGAATTTCACCTCGCACCTTGGTCCGGCTACGTGTGTATAATTTACTAACCCTTACCTTTACCTCATATTAGACATCATAATCGATGTTTGGCTTAGTTATTACTTCGCACCAATCGACACTAGCCTATTAGATAGTATCACACTAAATCTATGTTGATA
>JAJOOF010000364.1:0-79103 GCA_029582545.1 Solanum lignicaule | reverse complement strand
ACCATTCTGCATTGAGGTATTTGATGGCTAAGAAGGATGCAAAACCGAGGTTGATTTGATGGGTGTTGTTGCTGCAAGAGTTCGACATTGTGGTGAAAGATAGAAAGGGGACAGAAAATCAGGTTGCTGATCACTTGTCCAGATTGGAAGAAGAAGCTATGCTCAAGCTAGGTGATAGGTCTGAAATTAATGATGCTTTTCCAGATGAACATATATTGGCTGCATCTCATGATCTGATTCCTTGGTTCGTAGACTTTGCTAACTACTTGGCAAGTGATCTGGTTCCATCGGATTTGTCTTTTCACCAAAGGAAAAAGTTCATGCATGATGTGAAGAAGTTCTTTTGGGATGAACCTTATTTGTACCGTAGTTGTGCTGATGGGATTATTCGTCGCTGTGTGTGCGAGGTTGAGATGTTGAGTATACTAGAGGCATATCACTCATCACCTATTGATGGGCATCATAGTGGTATTCGGACTGCGCATAAAATTTTGCAGTGTGGGTATTACTGGCCTACAATCCACCAAGATGCTCATGATTATGCCAAGTCTTGTGATCATTGCCAAAGAGAAGAAGGAATTCTAAAGAGGTAAGTGTTTCCTATGAATCTGATATTGGTGATAGAGTTATTTGATGTATGGGGCATTGATTTTATGGGTCCATTTGTGAGTTCACATGGGATAAAGTATATTCTTGTTGCGGTTGATTAAGTGTCGATGTGGGTGGAAGCAATTGCGCTTTCCAACAATGAAGGTAAAAGTGTCACCGCATTCTTGAAAAAGATTATCTTCTCCCGATTTGGTACACCTAGGGAGATTATCAGTGATGGAGGTTCCCACTTTTGTAATAAGTTGTTCAAGGCGCTACTTAAGAAATATGGCATCCGCTACATCATAGCCACTCCTTACCATCCGCAGTCTAGTGAGCAAGTTGTAGTGTCTAACAGAGAGATCAAGCAGATTCTGGCCAATTCCCCAAGGTCTAGTAAACTAAGGTGGTAGTGCAGACAAGGTTAATTCACTCTGGGATTGGTAGTTCCGACGTCAACTGTGAATGCGAATAGAACTGATTGGTCAAGGAAGCTTGATGATGCTCTATAGGCCTATCACACCGCATTCAAGACTCCCATAGGTATGTCCCACTGCCAACTTGTCATTTGCCGGTAGAGCTAGAGCATAAGGCTATGTGGGCGCTAAAGAAGCTAAATTTGGATTGGGGAACCGCATCGAATCAGAGAGTATTTGACTTGAATGAGCTTGATGAGTTTCACCTAAGAGCTTATGAAAGTTCATCCTTGTACAAAGAGAAGATGAAGAAGTATCATAATCAAAAGATCAAAAAGTGTGAATCTATTGTGGGTGATCTGGTGATTCTATTTAACTCTAGGTTGCGCTTGTTTCCTGGCAAACTCAAGTCCAAATGGACCGAGCCATTCATAGTCACTTAAGTGTTCCCACATGGAGCGGTTGTTCTCGAGAACAATGAGGGAACAAGGTTCAAGGTGAACGGGCAAAGGATCAAGGTATATCTGGGAAAAGAGAAGAATGTGCAAGAGGTGGTTGAGGCCTACTATCTTGATGAAGTCTGAGTAATCAAGAGGCATGCGTTCTGCCGCGATGTTAAATCAAGCATTGCTTGGGAGGCAACCCAAGATGTACAATCTAGCCAACTATAGGTTTTTCTTTTCGATTTAATAGTTTTCTTTGTTTATTAGCTTTTCTGTATTCCTTTAGATAGGTGCTTTATTTTTATTTTAGTGTTGCCTAGATATAGCATAGGGTCTATGTCTAAAAAGTGTCCAGAAAATGTAAAAAGAAAGGCCTAACGGTTGCTACATGTGCATGGTCGAAAAGCAAAATCTGCAAAAATTGTCTGGTGCAGAGATCTACGGACCCTATCGACAGTCTGTAGGTCAATCCATGGACCATGAATGGTGTCTTTAGACCCAAGATAAGTCCTCAATTTTTTTAAGTATTGAGTGCCATACGGTCCATAGGTTGACCCACGGCCCATCGATGGGGTTTCATGGGTCCTAACCTAGGGTTTACCTGACCCAACTCGGACAACTTTTAATAAAACCCCTCATTTTTAAAAACATCTCCCCCATTACCAAAACTTCCCCCAACCATTTTTAAACATCTCCTCTCCTTAAATCCCTCCATATTACTCTCATATCCCATAAATCACTCCCCTTACATTTCCCCATATTCCCAATTCACTTTCCTCTCCCTCAAATTCCCTCATTCCCCATTTTCTAGAGTTTCCGGTGTCCGGGTTCGGTGAAAAGGCTAGTAAGAGGTTGTTGGAAGTTTAAGGTCATCATACCATCACCCACTTCCTTTGCTTGTAAGGTAATCGACTACCCCTTCACTTTGAATTTCAGTTCATTGTTGTTATTGAAAGTCAGGAAGTGGATCTTGACCTATGGTGTGATATTGTATGCGTTCTCCATCATCTGAGCACTACTGATGGTGCTGAGATGATAGACATGAGTGCAACTAATGGATTTCCTCTTGTTAATCCAACGGGCTATGGGAAATCGGACCCACCCATTTGTGGAGTTCTTCGGCGCATTTGCGCCACAGGTTTGCTTCACATTCACCCTACTTTTTATTGCTTATTTTTGTGTGCTTTGAGGACAATAGCACTTTATTTTGTTAGGGGTGGGGTAAATAGATTATGAGTGATAGGGTGAGGTCTGAGTAACCCAACTCATAGTCCTCTCTTGGGGTTTTCTTACCGGTTTTATTTTCCGCCAAGAGAGTGTTTTTATTTCTATTGAACTGGCATGTGTTAGGATTGTATGTGTAGGAGCATGAGAAAGAATAAAGCATGATGGCAAGAGCATGAAAGAAGAAATTAATACCCATCAAAAAAATATGTGATATGTGCTAAAAATTTTAGGCCTAAAATGAGTTGAAAGTGTTGGCTCTGAATGTGACATGATAAAAATAGATATGACCCCATGACTTAAGCTAAAAACTTGAACTGGGTAATTTGATAATGAAACAAGGTGCCAAGAGTGTGTGAGGATAGTTAAACGTTCAGATAGTTTTGTGCCAATCTAGAACTTGCCCCGTTGGTCGTTCTAGGATAATCTAGTCTACAAGTTGGGAACTGATCATAGGCCATTGTTCAAATTAGTCCACTTAAGCCTAAAATGATTTAACCAAATGGTAGCATTGTTCACTTTTGATCCAAATATTTGAGCCTAAAATTGACCATTTCTGTTGATTTTCACCTAACTCACCTTCCCTTAAAATGTTGTCTTGGCACCGGTCCCTCCTTGGAAAAGTGCACCTTGACTTAGGCCAAAAGCCTAAGTTGAGGGTGGCTAAGTCAAAAGTGACCTTGATCTTGGCACTGGTCCGACATCGGACATTGTGCTCCTCAACTAAGGCAAAATGCATAAGTTAAGGGTGGCTATGAAAGAGGAAACCTAATGAAAAAAGGGTATGCAAAGAGTTTAGTATTAAAAAGGATGTGACTTTGTACGAAAAAGGCAAAAGAATGTGATAAGTGAAAGCGTGAAAAGAAATAAAGAAATATAAAGTGAAAAAAAAAGATATAAGCAAGTGTCACAAAGTCAAAAGTCGCATCCTTGGTTGAAAAGAGAAGGGAAAGAAAAAGGGATGAAAAGTTGCCAAAAGTAGGTCAAGGAAGAGGTAAGAAGCCAATGTAATGCCAAGGAGGGCAGAAAGTCACTAAAAAGTACCCAAATGTACCACACCTGACCCTGAGCCTACGTTACAATCTAAGAAAGTCCTATAGTGATCCTAGCAACTAGTTTGGATAGTCTAAGAAGTGAAAATAAGGGCAAGCCTATGGTTTTGAGCACTAACTATACTTGAAGTTACTTCTGAGCGTGAGTGTTGAATGAATCCGTGTACTCAAAATCATATTCATTGTGTGAAAAATGATTTTGTTTGAAGTAAGGGCACTAATTACATTGTCGGAAAGTTGGTACCTATGTGATTGTGAAAAAAGTGTATGTTTTGTGTCTATTGGTTGATCTTTGTCATATTTTGATCCGCATGAGTTATCTTGTTGAGTCTAAGAGAAACGATATAAACTAGAAATGAGAGTTGGGATAGAAAGCCATGTGATTGCTTGAGCTTGAATGTATGCTTCTACACAAGTGTCGTGAAGAGTTTTAGTGCATCGCTTAAGGACAAACAACGAATTTAAGTTTAGGGTGTTGATATATCATGAATTTCGATATTTTTAATACATTTCACTTAAGAGTTGTGTGTGTCTAGAGCCATTTTTATTGGTATTAATGTGTTTTTATCTTGTTTGCAGGAAATAAGTTCAGATGTGGAAGTACAGAGACACAACTGAAGAAAGTTGAAGAAAAAGTCATCTGCGGATGTGACCCATGGACCGTAGGTCCAGTCACGGTCCGTAGGTGGTAGTTGTAGATGGACAAGCAGGGCTTGAAGGAAAATCAAGGAATTCTTGAGCAAGTGTGGAACCACGATTACGACTGACAAACCGTAGGTCGACCTACGGGTCGTCCTGCAGCTCCGTCAAATGCTTCAGAGAAGGGGGTTCCAGTACCTGATTTCAAAAGTTGAAGTATAGAACAGAGGTGGATCCATGGATTGTGGATCGAGTCACGGCCCGTACTGATTATCCGTCAAATGTCACTGAGAGGGGGAGATTTTGAGCTGTGGGAAATTGCCTAAGTCCCAAACTACAGAAGGGACCTACGGACCGTAGTTCAGTCCACGGTCTGTAGGTCAGTTTCATCGACTGCAACCGTGTTAAGGAACTTTATTTCCTTATTTCATTTCCTTTTTATTCGGGACATGTTTTTCTATATATAGGGCATGTAAACCTCATTTTTGGAGGTTAGACTTTATTACTTTAGTTCTAGTTTTTGGCTTTGGAGATCAACTTGCAACTTTAGCAATTCTTGATTTCCTAAGTTGATTTTGACGATTTTTAAGTTGAAATTCTGGGTTTCTTCCACTTATTATGAAATTTCATGATTTCTTCATCTAAAAATATGAATTATGTTCTTGCAACTATGGGTAACTAAATCCACAACTAGGGTTGCGGGAACCATGATCAATTAACAAAGTATGAATAGTAACTAAGTAAATCTTGAATAGTGTCGTTGCATGCATTGATCATTCTTTCATTTAGAAGTCTTTTTAATGGTGGCCAACGATAGAACTCACCTTGTTGCTACTTGCCGGACCAAGTAGGTAGTTAATAAGAATAGAATTATCAACATAGAGTTAGTCTGATACTATCTAATAGTCTAATGTCAATTGGTACGAGGATGAAAACTAAGTCATACATTGATGTGATATCTAATATGAGGTAATGGTAAAGGTAAGGTTTAGTAAATTATACACACGTAGCCAGACTAGGTGCGGGGTAAAATTCTCTAGTTGCCGGACCAAGGAATTAGAGATACATAACTTATCACTTTGCATGTAATACACTAGGAAAGGATTACTATTACTAGGATTACCGCATTACGAGCTTATGGGGAACACGTACACCGTAGTTTCTCTCTCATCTTGATAACAACAAAAGTTTGAATCTTGCTCACTGATTACTCACATAATTTCAAGAATTTATTTCACAAATCCCTTCACTTTAATTACTTGTCTCGAAAATACGTTGACTAAATGAATATAATTGTAAGTTAAGTCTAAGTCTAAACCATATTCCTCGTGGGATCGACCCCAACCTCCAAGTTGGGTTCTTTACTTGATAACAATTGCTTATACTTCTTTAGGGAGGTGTAATTTGAGCGTATCAACCGTAGGTAGGACCACGGACCGTAGGTGGGGTTCCGTCGTTAAGGATCAAATCTTTAGAGTTTCTTATCCCACCCACAGTCGACCAACACGGTGTGTGGTTGGACCTACAGACCGTAGATCTGATAGGTGAGGGTCAGTATCCAGTTAGAGGGAAATTGTTGATGGGTCAACTTCAAACAGTCATAACTCTTAGCACAAAAGAAATTAGGTGGCCCATGACCTATCGAATGTAAGATAATTGAATCTTCTTTCCAACGCCACTGAGTTTTTTAAAGTCCCATCTCCGAATAAAAAGTTATGCTCGTTTTGGTGAACCCCTGTCTGGAAGACATGACAGACGAACCTTACCTATGGTTAGTAGGTCAACCCACGAATCGTAGGTCCCTCCTTGGGTGGCCTTTGTCAGCTTTTAAGTTAGGGTCATTTAGGTCTTTTTCCTATGCATTGGGGCGTTTAAACTATGCCGTTTTACACCTAAACTATGTCGTTTTGCTCAGTTTAAGCCTAATAACCTAGTCATATCATAACTGAAACCTTTATTCACCAAAATGCATCAAAACTTGGAGAAAAAAAAAGGAAGAAAGTGCGATAACTTTCTCAAGAATACACAGCAGGTTTTCTTCAGTTTTAGCCTCGAAATCGAAGGATTTCTCCGTAGATTTCATAACCAGGTATGTGGGATTTCACTAGTGGATTCCTTTCATCCACTAGGTCCCTAGAATTCAGTTAGATTCTTTATTCCCAATATCTTGTTTAGACATAGGATTTCTAGAACTTTATAGAATCGATGTGATTTAGCTAATATAGTGTTCTTTATCAGATTATGATATTTTCGTAACATTGTTGCTTAGCTTCTTGCATGAAACTCCGAACCCTAGTTGTGTAGATTCTCTTAGTTCATGAATTACGCTTGCTAGGTCAATTAAACATATATACATGCCTCATATTTTGAATATTTCATTATCAGTTAGCATTTCAGAATATTGAGTTAATCCAGTATTTCAGTTAAGTTGTGTCATACACATTCTAGTTGGGAGTAGGCATAGCACCGAGTTGGACTAGGGTTCAGCGTAGCCTCATAATCCCAAAACTACGTGCCTCTGTAGGTTGATAAGTCCCCTTTGTTGGGCATCAGATTTAGTGATAACTCCATTCATGCCTTTACACCCCTGGCAAGGTATATTGGGTCCTATCGATGAGGCGTATACATCGGACTCCACGTTTAGTTCACGTGGTTTTATGTCGGCTAATAGCAGCTCCGACAGTCAGACTCTAGTATATTTTCAGTTATACTTCAATATTCAGTCTCAGCATGTCATGTTCAAGATTAGTACTTAGTCATTGCATTTAGCTCAGTTTTCAGTATATTTCAGTATTATTTTTCTATTCAAATTATATCATTGCTCAGTATGCTTTGTTTAGTTATATATTTGTTTAGCTATATTCTATATCATGATTGCTCAGTACATTCAAAGTACTAACACATACTATGCACTACATCCTTTCATGATGTAGGTTCAGGAACTCAGTATCCAGATCACGCATAGATCGGTCTCCGATCCGTATTCAGCAGCTCCAGTGGTGAGTCCTCATACTTCGAGGACAATAGACATGTGTTTTTCATGTTCAGTTTTTCATATCACTTTCAATTTTTGCTAGGGTTAGCAGGGGGCATGTCCCAGTAACTCTAGTCAGTACAGGTTTTTTGAGACAAGTATTAGATTCATCTTTAGCTTTTGAGTGACTATTCAGTATCACTAAACTCATAGTACTTTATATATATTCAGATCAGTTTTAGGTATTCCCCATCTTTCAGTTATCTACTATTTAAAGCTTCCATATAGTATCTCTATATTTAGTTGTTTTAGTATACTTATGATATGCTAGCTTCAGGGTTAGATTAGGGTCACTCGTAATCCTAACTCCCGTGTTTGCGTCAAGGGGTAGCCTCGGGGCATGACAAATTTGGTATAAGAGCATTAGGTTTAAGAGTCCTAGGATGTCTGAAAAACCGCACTAAGTAGAGTCTCTTTCATCGGTGCGAAGTTCACCACATCTAATGAGAGGGAGGCTATGAAGTGTTTCAAGAAAACTTCACTTTCCTTGTTATTCTTAGCGTGCGTGTATATGAACTCTATTCAAATGCCTCCAGAAGAGCTAACGCAAGGAATCAGCCAGTAGCTCCAGCAAACGCATTGAAGAAGCAAGTCATGCATGCCGAGTTTAGGGTTGCTTACCAAGTACTTTCTTAGACCATGACTACCTAGGTAAATGAGTAGGTTGTAGTCCCAGCTCTGCCACAACTAACACTGCTATAGCAAGAACCCAAGACATTAGTCGGATAAACCCTACAGAGTTTCATGTGTCTAAGTCAGAATAAGATCCATAAGATTTTCTTGACAACATCTAAGAGGTAACAAATAATATGGGCGTCACTCAAGTCAATAGTGCATATTTGGCCGCCTATTAGTTGAAGGGAGTGGCCTACACTTGGTACCAGCAGTGGAACGAATCTTGTGTTATTAATGCATATCCATAAACTCTTTCAGAACCCTTCTCAGTCTCTACTCCAGTTGGTGACCCAGTTATAGCTAGATGGGTATACAGAAATTGCCCTGTCAAAGTCTCTCAGACAATCACCTCAGCAGATCTTGTAGAGTTAGAAATGGTAGATTTTGATATCATTCTAGGCATGGATCGATTACATTCATGTTATGCCTCAGTCAATTGTAGAACTAGGATCGTTCGATTTCAGTTTCCAAATGAGCCAGTCTTAGAGTTGAAGGGTAGTAGCTCAGTTCCTGTAGGTCTATTCATTTCTTACCCTAAGGCCAAAAAGATGATTTCCAAAGGGTATGTCTATCATCTTATTCGAGTTAAGGATTCAAACTCCAAAACCCCAACTCTTGAGCCAGTCCCGATAGTGAATGAGTTTCCAGAAGATCTTCCCGGAGTTCTTCCCGAAAGGGAAATCAACTTTGGAATAGATCTCCTTCCAGTTTCCTATCCCATTTCAATTCCTCCTTACAGAATAGCTCCAACTAAGCTTAAGGAATTGAAAGAACAGTTGAAAGACCTTCTATATAAGGACTTCATCAGACCTAATATCTCTCCATGAGGTGCTCCGATATTGTTCGTGAAAAAAAAGATGGTTCTCTCAGAATGTGCATTGACTATAGGCAGTTGAACAAGGTCACAATCAAGAATAAGTATCCCACTCCAGGATTAATGACTTGTTCGACCAACTTCAGGGTTCTAGTTGCTTTTCTAAGATAGACCTCTGATCCGGCTATCATCAGCTTAGAGTCAGAGATAGTGACATTCCAAAGACAACCTTCAGGACTCGGTATGGTCATTATGAATTTGTAGTAATGTCTTTTGGACTAACCAAAACTCCTGTAGCTTTCATGGACTTAATGAACAGGGTGTTCAAACAGTATTTGGATTTGTTCGTTATTGTCTTTATAGATGATATCCTCATTTATTCTCGCAATAAGAAGGAGCATGCGACTCATCTGTGAGTTGTTCTACAAACTCTCAAAGATCGTGTGTTATTGACTAAGTCCAGCAAGTGTGAATTTTGGTTACAGTCTGTCGCTTTCCTTGGTCATGTGGTAGCTAGTGAAGGAATTCCAGTGGATTCTCAGAAAATAGAGGTGGTGAAACAATGGCCCAGACCCACCTAGACCTACCTCTCCAAGAGATATCAGAAGTTTCTTAGGTTTTGCTGGTTATTACAGGAGATTTGTTGAAGGATTCTCATCCATAGGTTCCCCATTGACCAAGTTAACTCAGAGAAAGGTTAGGTTTCAATAGTCAGATGAGTGGGAGAAAAGCTTTGCAGAACTGAAGACTAGGTTGACTAGAGCTCCTGTCTTGACTTTAACAGATGGTTCAAACGGTTATGTTATTTATTGTAATGCATCTTGGGTAGGCCTAGGTTGTGTATTGATGCAGCGAGGTAAGGTCAGAACTTATTTTTCTAGACATCTTAAGGTATATGAGAAGAACTACCCGACTCATGACCTCGAGCTTGAAGCGGTAGTATTTTCCCTAAAGATTTGGAGACATACTTTTATGGTATTCATGTAGATGTGTTCACCGATCATAAGATCCTCCAGTATGTGTTCACCTAGAAAGAGTTGAATCTTCGTCAGAGGAGATGGCTTGAATTTCTCAAGGACTATGATATGAATGTGCTTTACCATCCTGGTAAGGCCAATGTAGTAGCTGATCATCTTAGCAGATTATCTATGGGTAGTGTAGCACATGCTGAGAAAGAAAGGAAAGAATTAGCAAAAGATGTTCACCGGCTTGCTCGCTTAGGAGTTGGCCTTACGGACATGCATGTCAGATTGTGGTATGATAGTCCATAATAGATCAGAATCTTCATTGGTAGCGGAGGTTCAGGAAATATAGGATAATTATCCTATATTACTTCAGTTGAAGGGTGTAGTTCATCAACAGAAAAGTTTTCTCCCAAGTGGGAGATGGTGTGCTTCGTTACCAGGGTCGTTTATGTGTTCCTAATGTGAGTGAGTTGTGGCAGCAGATTCTTACAAAAGCTCATAACTCCATGTATTCAATTCATCAAGGTGCCACTAAGATGTAGTGTGATCTGTGGGAAGTCTTTTGGTGAAATGGCATGAATAGGGACATACCAAACTTTGTGGCTAAGTGTTCTAATTGTCAACATGTTAAGGTAGAACATCAGAAATAGGGAGGTATGACTCACAAGATTGGTATTCCAACATGGAAGTGGGAAGTGATAAACATGGACATCAATACAAGTTTACCTCATACTCGCAGACATCATGACTCCATTTGGGTGATAGTAGACAGAGTTACTAAGTCCGCTCACTTCTTGGCTGTCAAGACTACAGATTAGTGGACAATTATGCTAAACTCTACATCCATGAGATAGTCAGGTTACAATGGGGTTCCCTTGTCTATCATGTTAGATGGAGGTCCTCAGTTTATCTCTCATTTCTGGAAATCATTTCAGAAAGGTCTTGGTACTTCGGTAAATCTCAGTACAACATTTCGTCCGCAGATGGATGTTCAGGGAGATTGTACTATTGATAACTTAGAGGGCATGTTGAGAGCTTGCATGATCGATTTCAAGGGTAGTTGGAATGATCACCTACATCTCATAGAGTTTGCCTATAATAATAGCTACCATTCAAGTATTCAGATGGCCCGTTATGAGGCATTATATGGGCGTAGATGTAGATTTCCAATTGGTTGGTTTGAAGTAGGTGAAGCAACATTGATTGGGCTAGATTCGATTCATGCAAATGTGACGAAAAGGGACTTAGAGTTCGAAATCAGTGATTGGGTTTTCCTAAATATGTCACCTATGAAGGGGATGATGAGATTTGTCAAGAAAGGGAAGCGCGGTATAAGATATGTAGGTCCTTACAGATCCTGAAAGGGTTGGAAATGTGGCTTATGAGTTAGATTTTCCAGCAGAACTAGCAGCAGTCCATCTAGTCGTTCACATTTCCTTGTTGAAGAAATATTTGGGTGATCCATCATCGATAGTACCATTAGAAAGTGTGGCTGTGAAGGATAGTCTCACTTATGAAGAAGAGTTA
The DNA here is from genome assembly GCA_029582545.1 of Solanum lignicaule. NCBI lineage: Eukaryota > Viridiplantae > Streptophyta > Magnoliopsida > Solanales > Solanaceae > Solanum > Solanum lignicaule. The sequence continues at coordinate 67,726 of JAJOOF010000364.1, read as the reverse complement.
TGACCGTCAGGTTCGTAGGTTGAGAAATAAAGAAGTTGCTTCAGTGAAAGTTTTGTAGAGGAGTTAGTCCATAGAGGGAGCTACTTGGGAAGCAGAAGCAGCCACGAAGGTCAAATATCCTTATCTCTCTCCTTCCAATTCTATTTCAGCTTGAGTTAATAGTTCCTCTCATGTCTCTTAGTTTACCTTGTGTAAATTCAGCCTTAGTATCATGTTTCGTCAGTTGTTCTTGCATTTTCAGCATATTAACATGTTCTTAGAACTCAGCTTAGTCAGAAATCAGTTTCTAGTACTTAATGGTAGGGATTGCAGCTCTTTCCTTCCATATTCAGCTTTTTTAGACTTCATTCGAGGACGAATGTTCCCTAGGTGGGAGATAATGTAACACCTCATATCTCAAAATGAAGAAAATCCTAGTTTTCAGAAAATCTGGCTAGTACCAACGGAACCAGCCACGGATCGTAGGTAGGACCATGGATTGTAGGTGGGGTTCCGTCGTTAAAGCCCAAATATTTATAGTCCATGATCCCACCCAAAGTCGACTAGTACGGTCCGTGGTTGGACCTAAGGACCATTTTTCTGACCGTAGGTGAGGGTCAGTAGCCAGTTAGAGGGAAATAGCTTATGGGTCAACTTCAAACGGTCATAACTCTTAGCACAAAAGGAATTAGGTGGCCCGTGACCTATCAAATATAAGATAATTGAATCCTCTTTCCAACCCCAACAAGTTTGCTAAAATCACTTCTCCGAGTAAAATGTTATGGTCGTTTTAGTGAAGCCCTATCTGGCGGACTTGACCGACGAACCCTACCTACAGTTGGTAGGTCAACCCACGGACCGTAGGTACCTCCGTGGCTGGCCTTCGTCGGCTTTTAAGGTAGGGTCATTTCGGTATTTTTCTTATGCATTGTGGCCCTTAAACTACATTGTTTTACTCCTAAACTATGGCGTGTTTCTCAGTTTAAGACTAATAACCTAGTCAAAACATAACCAAAACATTTATTCACCAAAATTCATCAAAACTTAGAGCAAAAAAGGTAGAAAAAGGTGATAGCTTTCTCAAGAACACATAACAGGTTTTCTTCATTTTCCGCACCAAAATTGAAGGATTTCTCCATAGATTTTGTCACTAGATATGTGGGATTTCACTAGTGTATTCCTTTCATCCACTAGGTCCCTAGAATTCAGTCAAATTCTTGTTTCCCTATATCTTGTTTAGACCTAGGCTTTCTAGAACTTTAGAGAATCGTTGTGATGTAGATGTTATAGTGTTCTTAATCAGATTATCATGTTTTTGTAACATTGTTGCTTAGTTCCTTGCATGAAACTCAGAACCCTAGTTGTGTAGAATCTCTTACTTCATGAATAACACTTTCTAGATCAGTTAAACAGATAAACAGATATACATGCCTCAGATTTTGAATGTTTTATTGTCAATACCTAAATGTTGCATTCTCAGTTAGCATGTCAAAATATTGAGCTAATCTAGTAATTTAGTTAAGTTTTGTCATACACATTCTAGTTGGGAGTAGGCTTAGCACCGAGTTGGACTAGGGTTCAGCGTACCGTCATAGTCCCAAAACTACGTGCCTCCGTAGGTTTATAAGTCCCCTCTATTGGGCATCATATTTAGTGATCACACCAGTCATGCCTTTATACCCCCAGTATGGTATAGTGGGTCCTCTCGATGGGGCATATACATCGACTCCACGTTTAGCTCATGTTGTTTTATGTCGGTTAATAGTAGCTCCCACAGTCAAACTCTAGTGCATTTGACGAGATTTTTAGTTATACATCAGTATTAGGTCTCAGCATGTCATGTTGAGGATTAGTACTTGGTCATTATATTTAGCTCAGTTTTCAGTATATTTCAGTATTATTATTTTGTTCAGATTATATCATTTCTCAGTATGCTTTGTTCAGTTATACATTTGTTCAGCATGCTCAGTACATTTCAAGTACTGACGCATACTCTGTGCTACATCCTTTCATGATGTAGGTTCAGGTACTCAGCATTTAGATCACACATAGATAGGTCTTTGATCCGTATTCAGCAGCTTCAGTGGTTAGTCCTCATACTTTGAGGACAACAGACATGTGTTTTTCATATCTAGTCTTTCATTTCAGTTTATGTTTTTGCTAGGGTTAGTTGGGGGCATGTCCCAGTAACTCTAGTCAGTAGAGGCTTTTCCATGCATAGTATTAGATTCAGCTTTAACATTTGAGTTAATGTTCAGTATCACTAAAATCATAGTGCTTTATATATATTAGATCAGTTTTGGGTATTTCCCATCTTTCAGTTATCTACTATTTTAATATTTCACATAGTATCTCTATATTCAGTTGTTTTAGTATTCTTACGATATGCCAGCTTCAGGGTTACCCTAGGGTCACTTGTGGTCCTAGGTCCCATTTTTAAGTCAAAAGGGTAGTCTCGGGGCGTGACAAGTTGTGTAGTTCATAACCTATCAAATTAAAGGTATTTGCATAGACTTTCCAATGCCACCAATTTCGATACAATCCAAGTTTCGAGTAAAGAGTTATGACGATTTAAGTAACCTAATACAGTGTAGTAATGAATTAGCCGACTGAAAAATAGTAAAAAGGGTGGTTTTGGTATTTTTTCCTCTAAGAAAACCCTTAACGAATCTCTTGACTAATTAAAGGCCCTAAACAATCAGATTTTCATCTTTTAATACCCCATTCACTTGTCTCTCAAACCCTAAGGCAAAACCCTAAGGAAAAATGAAAGCAAAAGACTTTCATTAAGGTCAATGCAATCTTAACATCTTTAAAACACTTGTGAGATAATTTTTAAGTAACCCTAGTTCATTATTGTGGGAAGTTTACCATATAGCCGACATAGACCATGTCAGCTATAACATGAAATCCAGTGTTTGACCCACACCGAAAAGGGATGAACTTACTTGCCAAGGTAAGAACTAGGAGTCTGAGCTAAAGTGGATCTGCTATCTAACGTCTATATAGGAAAACCTATGGTGGTACATAATTATGGGATAATGAGATTACTACTAGAAACTTGGCCTCTATTAACATGAGAGTTTCCATCCCAATATCCTGTCGGTGCTAAAATATAAATCCCATAGAACAATCATTTATCATATTCGTATTATCATTCATGGAAAGGTAAAATTAAGCAACCAATCCAAGCTAAATTTCATTTAGAATAGCTCCTTAATATTGATTAAACTTAGGTGAGAAAACCTTTCAACCTCATGAATCCTTTTGTGAGAAAATCTTTTACAAACATGTTATTAGTTGTATGTGAGAAAACCTTTCACAACAACAACAAAATTGAGACTTTACTCTCAAATCATCCTCAAATCATTTACATTAGTTTCATAAAAGAACATGGGCATCTTCGTATATTCATCTTTCCTAGTTGATAAACTTCATTATGTGTTGATAGTAAAAAAATCATGGATCATGCATGGCTTCATATGAGTTCTACTCGAAATTATGCAGTTACTTTAATTCATTCATAAAAAGATATAATACAATCAATCATATATATATATATATATATATATATATAGAGAGAGAGAGAGAGAGAGAACCCTAAGCCCACCTACGTGGCACAACCACAAACCAAAATTCTCTTTTAATTTATTTATTTCCAAAACTAGCCTTCCTATCCTCTTAGAAACCTTCACAATCATCACCACCATGTTCAAATTAAGCCTCCACCAAAGCTTCCATATATATAAATATCAACCCATTTTGAACTTACTTAAGCAAGTGATAACCCGATAATAAAGCTAGGCCAAAATTATGTTTAACCAACTGGTACAAGAAAGAAATATTGGGACAAACTATGTGAGTTAGTTGCTCAGATGTATATATACTAATTATACCTTGATAATTTTCTTTTTAAATTTTGGAATTGTGAATGCTTCTCCTATAATCATATGTATACTTGCATTGTTGCATGCATTAGTCTACCGTTTCTCCATAATCTTACTTTACCTTTGATGATTTGAGTTAATCATTTTTCGTCTAGGGGCGGTACAATATAGATTGAAGGTCAATGTCATTTATTAGAGCTTTGAATTGATATATGAAGTACACGTTGTTGGATTTTAAAAGGTGTAATGAAATATGAAGAGTTGTGACTTTCTTGAAAAGTTGTGACTTTTATGAAGAATTGTGATTTTTATGAAGAGTTGCGATTTTATGGAAGGTTGTTACCGTTCCGAAGGGTTGTAACTTTTTAAAGGTTGTGACCTTTCCGATAAGGCAGAATAAGCATTTGTTCATACTACCCTTTGTTGTCTATAAAGAGAGGGATTTTCACTCATTTTAAACAATGAAAAGTCTGAACTTCTTCTTATACTACACAATTAAATATTCATGTGTTCTGCTCATGTTAAGTGGCTCACTGACACCATTGTTTTTGTATAAATACGCTGGTGAAAAAATAGTTTTATCCTGAGAGGATATATTCCTTTAAACCTTGGGTACTAGAGATGAATAATTTCCTTAAGAGGGCAATGTGCATTCAGTGGGCTCAATATTTTCCTTTATCTTTCATTCTATTGTTATAGATCCTGGTATGCTTTTTACAATTATTAATTTATGCTTATGTTATTAAGTGTAGTTTTTGAGTACATACTTTAAACTTTATTGTTTATGTTTCTGCAAAGTTATTTTTATAGGTATTTTTTTAGTACAGATTAAATAACACATGTTAATTGAGTTTCAACTCAAGTTTTATCTACTGATATTGTTTGAGGTACAAAAAAAAAATTCCATAAAGATCTATACTACAACCTTTTGAACACAAAATTTAAATTTTGTATGCCATTGAAAGGACATAAAGACCTTAAAAAATTTACTGCACCTTGATGTGTGAAGTGAACCAGGAAAAGAAGACAGGAATTAATAAACTTTTCACATGGCTTGAAGGATGTTGTGCCGGATGACCTATAGAGGAAGATAACTAGACTGGAGCCTCTTTTATTCTCAAAGGCGTAGATAAGTATACAATAAATTAATTGGTCATATTAAATATGAAGTATGGATAGATTCTCAAGTTTACTGCAAGTTGTAAATACTTTTCTTGAAGTAATAGAGGTGTTTCTCGACACTGCAATTGGAATAGAAGTATAGTTTTAAATTGAATTTCATCACTCTGGTATGCTGATTTTTAAAAAAGCACCCAAATAAGCTGAATAGTTTTGTGTAATATTTATCCCTTTCAAGTATATATAATAAGTTATATTGTTGTCCAATATGATACATTCTCCCCTTAATTTTCCTTTTTAATAGGAAGTAATGAAACATTTAAATGGGAACATTAAAATGATATATGCAAAACAAAAGGTAGGGCTAAACTTTCTACACGTTAAAATTCGAATATTTGTTCACTTTTTTCAGGTTTTTAAAATTTATTTATCTCTTTACAAATAATTATTTATTTATTAGAAAATTTAATATCTCAGGTTGATGTTCATTTGATTCCCCAAAAATATCAAATGGTAACGGTTCCTAGAAGGAAAATGATAAATTATAAAATCATATCAAAGATGATTGATTAAAGGATAAATGATAACATGTTATAATTATCATTTTGCTTTATATTATCAAAGTCCGTTACTATGTAATCTTGTATGTAAGATAATATAGTGTTTTAGTTTAATCACTAATAGGTTTTAAGTATTATTTTATGAATTCTATGATACTAAATTCTCGCGCGAGGCGCGGGTAATTTTACTAGTTGGATTATTATTAAAAGGAACTCATGAAGATTGAATATACCCTAACTTTGAATTAATAATTTAACTTGTAAAATTGAAAATTTTAGGAACCCTATGGAGGAAAGGACTCCATAGGTGAATAGTAACATACCTTAGTGATCAATGCCCACAATCTATGCTAACTTGAAAATTTTGATGTGAAACTCTAGCTTTTTATTCCATAGTTCTTAAGAGGATTTTGGGTGGTGATCTTGGAGGGAAATTTAGGAATTAAGTGAATGACTTAGAATGGATAGTTTTAGGACCTAATTCACTTATATAGGTCTTGAAATAGGGTTAAAACTATATAGTTTATATACCAAACATTTAGGGGAAAGACTAAAATAACCCTAGCTTAAAAACTAATGGAGTCACCAAAAAGAAAGGATGGACGGTCCATAGAAGGTCTCACTGCCGTATAGGGAATCGTCCAGGAGACCCCCCCCCCCCCTTCCTAAAAACTCTAAATGGTTTGGATAGTGGCCCTAAATGGGTTGTAAAACTCTTGACGCCCTGCACGACAAGTATGCTAGCCTTAAACAACCAGTGTGCCCTAAACGGACCATTTTGGGTCTCATGAAGGGTCCCTGGCCTGCTTTTGACTTGTGGATTGGCCCGTTAACTCCCTTTTACCTTATTAAATCCTGAGGTGTTACACACCCGGATCAAATAAAGCATAAATATCAAGATGAAAGACTTTCAACATATCGGTCACAACATCTGGAGAACCCTTGTGATTACATCGAGTTAGACGAGCATAAAATCTATTTTGCTTTGGAGCACCCAAACCGGAACCACTAGCTTGAACTTTGCCTACCATCCCTTCCCTTTGTAGCAAGCAATAGGCAATCTCTCATGCTGTGACCTTTCTTTCAACAATTACAACAACCATCCTTTCCATCCAAACATTTTCCATCATATTTCTTACCACACCCTAAGAAAGCATGAATAGAGGATACAACCACCTCCTTGAGGTTTGGGGTTAGACACCCAATTCATGTTGAACTTAGGGATCGGTGCATTAGAAGAATCTTTACCAGAACGTTTTTCCAAAAAATTTTAACGATCTTGTCCACCTAACCTAGAATGAGAAAGGTCACCATCACTGGTTCTTGCCCTCTTGGACTCTCTTGCCCTTTCCTTGAGCTTTTCCTCTTCGATTTGTTGGGTATGTATCATCAAACGAGAGATATACTTCTCCTTACTCAACATGGAGGTACGAAACCCTTTGACAACCAAGTCTGAAACACTCGACACAAACATACACATCCTTTCCCTTGAATTGGCAAGCATAGTTGTAGAATAATTAGCCAATTGAGTAAACTTCAAAACATACTCCTTCACACTCATATTGCCTTGACGAAGATTAATAAACTCAAGCACTTTCACTTCTATGATCTCAAGAGGAAAGAAACTATCAAGAAATGCTCCTTGAAGTTTTTGCCAATCAAGTGGACATGCATCAATAGCACTCTCACGTTTCCATTGCTCAAACAAAACTTGACCAAAACCCTTGAGTTGATAAGCAACCAACTTCACCTTCTATATTGTATAGACTCCCATAATTCCCACTATCTTATACACCTCATGAATAAACTCTTGAAGATCTTCATGGACCTTGGAACCATGGAACTTTGGCGGATTCATCATTGTGAAGTCTCTTATCATTGACACCACCATACCCACATTTGGGTTCACGGGAGCAAAGGCTTCTATATTTGGTTGGCCAATCATAGCTTGAGCCAAAGCTTGAAAATGTGGCTCGAAATTCAACATAAGTCACTTGCTCGACAAAAGGGTCAACCAGAAGTTGAGGAACCTCGGTCTTCACATTGTCACCTACATTTCTTCTCACGTAAGATCTTTGAGGGGTCATATCTTAAAAATCATTGGACAAGATTTACGAGAAGGATCTTTATATAGATAAACTCTATGGCACTACTTTAAAATAACGAAAGAAGCCTTCATCATCTCTATAAAAAGAAAGAGGTTGTTGAAGATCAATATACTTGATGACAGAACCTTCTTAGAATTCTCATCTACTTTTAGCAAATTGTTTTTGAATGAGTTGCTATGTAACCAAAAACGAGAAGAGAGAAAATTAGTTTGGTGCGGCCTTTTATCAAAAGATTGAAAAGAAATAAAAAGTAAGAGTTAAGTGTAGATTTAGAATCTATACTTGTAACCACGTCAATATCACAAAGCTAGAAGAGAACAACTCTGCAACCCAAGGGGACTGGAGTATGATCAATTATGGGTCCCAACTAGTATAAAAACATCAATCAGATGTTGAATTTCCTTACCAACTTTACTTATTGTTTTAATTTTTAATTACGATCTAGTCGACTGCAAATAGTTAGTTAACTAAGAAAAGTAAAACGGATTAATTCACCCCCGCCCCCATTTTGCACTCTCAGCTTTAACATCAAAATGAAAAAAATTAGCTTAAGAAATTGGCAGAAGTACACAAAAAAATATATATGCTCAAGACTTATATAGAATTTACTGATACTTTTGGTAAAAAAAAAATAGAGAGACAAAAGACGATGAGTGCTCCAATGTTAAAACTTCACATATCCTTGTTTACGGTTTCATATCTTTCTAGACAGCTATGCCTCAGTCTTCATCAAATTAATAACACTTTACAAACTCTCACCAATCAATTTAAAAACACCTTATTCACTATTGTTATTTATATTGGGATGAAAAATATATTGAACTAGGGATGGATGTAGGCTATAATATATGGCTATATTCTTTGCCAAAGGTATTGTAATACCAGGTATTATTTCTGAATCATAGTTTTCCTCTGACATTCTTAATTAAAAGGGTAGTTTCTTGACAGAAAATAGTAGCTCTAAAGCAAAGGAAGAATCTTTAATAAATAAAACAATTGAAAAAAGATTATGTCTTGAGAGGAATAAATGTGGAGAAAATGAAAAAAAAATTGTGGAATTTTCTCCTAATCTTAGTTGCGGATTGAGGCATGAAGTGGAGGGTTGCATCCAGAGTCTTCTATGATGAAAAGGTATCAATGAAATTTAAAAGTGATCTTTATAGAGTCGTGTTTAAGATGTCATTATTGTATGTGGTGAGGTGTTAGCTAGTGATGAGTCTGGGATTTTGACTCGTTTAGGCCTTAATAATCATAGTTTTATTGCCCTCCTTGCCTATCTTATGTTCTAAAATGATGTTTAGATGTTAATTTGCAGCTGTAAAGGCAAAAGAGAAAGGCAAGGATATTATCGGGCAAAAGGGAGTAGAAAAGCTGATGCAATTGAAGAAAAGCAAGATTGGGGATTGCCAAGACCACTCAGCAACTCGCCGAGTAGTCCTTCAGCCCACCTAAAATTATAGTGTGCCAGCCCTTGGACAAAGGCAACTCAGCAGTGGAACGTACCCTTCGGCGATGCGCCGATTGGATCGGCGAAGGAGCCTCAACCCGCCTAAAAATATAGAGTAATTACTGAAGATGCAAGTAAAAATGGTGCTAAGAAGGGACAATTAGCGCATCGCCAACTAAGTCGGCGAGCCTGACATCGATCGCATAAAATCACAACATAGAGCATGTGAAGACTCAAGCCAAAAAGGTGATAGATAGGAGTGTTTGGTGCATCGCCGACCTAGTCGATGACGCTCGACTTATTTCACCGAATGACCTCGAAGGCAAAAATCTGGGAACCTATAAATTGAATTTTGAAAAGAGAAAGGGGTGTTCCTAAAAATTATAATTCTGGGTTTTTTTTACTTAAACACAGTTCTTAGTAGTTTTTGAAGAGAATTTAAAGTTGGGTTTTGATTTTAAGTTGATTTTAAGCATTGTGATGACTCGAATTTTGTTACCCAACTGATGGAGAATATAGTTGGTAATGATTTCTTGCCTTTTATAATGTGTGGCTAAAATCCCCATTCTTGGGGGTGTCATTACGTGATTAAATGTTCTAATTAGCTAATGGGTGCTATTATTTAGAATTAATTCTATCAATTGATGATTTTAGTGATTGGGTTGTTGTTGGTTCAACTTGAGAAAATGAATCTGAACTCAATCCTACAAATCTAGCTCGAGAGAGTAGATTAATTGAGGTTTTGGGTTGTTCTTATTGTTATGTTTGTCGATGTTCGAGAGAACTGTCTTGAATTATAGTAGTTGATCGAGAGATGGCTATTGCATCTAGAGCCTAGCCTACCCACTAAGATTGATTGTCTTTTAGTAAATTATAACCACCCATATGGCGAAATTAACATTTAATCGATCACATCCCCGAGAATCCCTCTCTATTTGATTACTCCCCTATTTTCGTATTTGTTAATTGACAATCTTATTCCCCCCCATTTGACACTTGTTGTCAACCCCTGTAATTAACTTTAATTGTTTCAATAAATTCTATTCCTACAACAGATTAGAACACGTCGTTCACTTCATAATTAAATTCTCTACCGTATCACTCCTTGTGGGATCGACCCCAACTCTTCATTAGGTTTATAATAAATTGTGATCGCCTACACTTAGAATTGGATGACGTGTAGTTGAGCATTATCAAAAATGGTGATGTTGCCGGGGAGTGGTGTTTAGAATTCTTTTAGTGAAGTGTATCTTTGATCTAATCTTGTTTGTAGTTGAATGGACTTACTTTATTTTGTGTTTGTTGTTGGCTGCTCTTGAACATGTGACGAGATGAGTGTGAACAGGAGCAACGCTAGCCAACTTGGACATCATGATGACATCGGTAACTTGAACGATTTCAATAAAGCCCAATTGGGCAGCGTAGGTGCTATTCGGTAATGCGGTATCCCATGTGACTAGCATGATGTTGCAGCTATATCAAATGAAAGGCTTGTTTGGAGGACTGGCTCCTGAGGATCTGCATGACCATATCCGAAATTTTATGGACATGTGTGGTCCATTTTCGTTTAAGAACATCTCAGAGAAGTCAGTTCGACTTCAGTGGTTCTCTTTTTCTTTGATGGGGGATACAATAAAGTGGCTAGCTTACCTACCAAGGGACTCAATTCCCTCTTGGGATGAGCTTACCAAGGAATTCTACATAAGATTTTTCCCTTCTTCGAGGATGATGGCATTGAGAGATAATAACCAGGGTTTCAAATGATTAGATGTGGAACCAATTCACGAGACTTGGTTGCGGTTCCAGAAGTTGTTGCTCCAATGTCCAACTCATGGATACCAAAATAACGTCTTGTGACAAAATTTCTATTGGTGTCTACATTCAGTCAACAAGGGGGTGGCTGACCAACTCGTTCAAGGAGGAATCATGCAACAACCATTTAAAATTGCATCTACTCTCCTTGATGGGATGACCAAAATTAATCGTGTTTGGTACACGAGAGATTATCAAATGTCTCCTTTGAACTTCAGGATGACAAAGAAACAAATTGAAAAGGATCCAAAGCGGGATGGAAATATTAGCAAGATTATGAGCCAAGTGGAATTGTTGAGAAAACAAGTGTTGGAGAGTGTTGATGTAGACTCGAGCAGGATTCTTACCTTGGCTCTTTAAATCCGGGAGAAAATCAAGGTTGGAACACACTTGTTGAGGATGGAAGGAGAAGTTACAATCAAGATTGGGCTGGTCGAAATGATCTTTGGAAGAGAACGGTCAACTATGATACGTGTTACATGCAAATGGGTAACCGCTCAAAATCTAGGAGCAGTTCGAAAAGCCTTCATGTAGATGAATTGTTATTGCACATTCTAGAAAAAGTCGAAGCATCTGATGACATGCTTAAGGAAATGAAGACTAATTTCTCATCCTTGAACAATAAATTAAATTCTCTTTCGGAATCTATCAAGTTACTAGAATGTCAAATGAATCAACTTTAAGCTCAACTAGACTCCAAGCCACTAGAAAGATGTGCAATTGATGATATAGCAAATTCAAAGGCTGATCATGACAGATACTTATCGGTTTTGACCCGGAATAGGAAAGTAGAAGGTGGTGATGTGAGGGTGAATGATGATGCAAACACTAGAAGGGAAGAGAAGGATATCACTAATGTAGAGGGGTCTGACCAAGCACCGGAGAATAACATGCCCGAAGAGGCCGAAGGAAATCCAAGTCAAAGCACCACCGAAAAGCTACAAACATCTAGGATAGGGATGCGTCTTCTTCAAAGTCAGTGAAACTGTTGCGCAAAATCAACCCACCTTTTCCTCAAAGGATAAAAAAGTGGGATGAAGATGCAAAGTTCAAGATATTTTTTGCCTTCTTCAAGACGCTATCAATAAATCTTCCGTTAGTGGAAGCATTGTTGGAGATGCCCGGATATGCAAAGTTCATGAAATAATTGGTCACCAAGAAGAGGAGTATGGATTTTGAAACGGTTGAAGTGTCTCATAGTTGTAGTTCCATCATGACAAACAATGTGGTTACTAAGAAAGTTGATCCAGGGGCGTTAACTATTCCATGCACTATTGGGATGCTCCAATTTTCCAAAGCATTATCTGATTTGGGAGCTAGTATTAACTTAATGCCATATGCAATTTATAAACAACTTTGATTGGGTGTGCCTAAGTCTACAACAATGTGACTCCTCATGGCTGATCGATCTATTAAGCACCCCATTGGCATACTTTAAAATATTTTGGTAAAAGTTGATAGGTTCATATTTCTGGCCGATTTTGTTATTTTGGTTTGTGAGATTGATGCCGAAGTACCTATTATTTTAGGTAGACCATTTTTGGCAACCAAAAAAGCTCTTGTGGATGTTGATAGTGGTGAGTAGAAGTTTTGGGTAAATGATGAGGAGGTTACGTTGAATGCATGCAAATCGATGAAGCAACATAGAAACATTCATGTGGTCTCAATAATGGATGTGATTGATGAAGCATTGGCTAGTTTGAGTGAAATGATGTGTATGAATAAACCCATCGCTGTTGTCGTTTCAAATTATGATGAAAACGAAGTTCAAGGGTATGATGAAGTTGTGGCTGCTATATCCGGATTAGGTGCTCATTCTAAAAACCCATTGAAGCTTGATATTAATCTAAAAAATCGAGAGAATCCCGCTAAACCATCCATAGAAGAACCTCGAAAGCTTTAGTTGAAAGTGCTTCCATCTCATCTTCGGTATGTATTTTTGGGAGCAAATAATACTTTTCCCGTTATAATTGTAGCAGACTTGTTGAGTGGCAAGTGAAATTGCTTATTAAGGAGTTGAAATGATATATTAGGCAATCGGATGGACAATTGTTGATATTATAGGTATTCCCCCAAGATTTGCACTCATAAAATCCAATTGGATAGTGAATGCAAACCAAGTATTGAGCATCAAAGAAGACTAGACCCACCTATGCAAGAAGTGGTGAAGAAAAAGATCATCAAGTGGCTAGATGCAGGCGTGATGTACCCCTATTGCGGATAGTAAATGGGTAAGTCTCGTACAATGTGTACCAAAGAAATAAGGCATCACGGTGGTTCCAAATGAAAAAGGGGAACTCGTACCTATGAGACTGGTTACCAGTTAGAGAGTATGCATGGACTACTAGAAGCTAAATGCTTGGATCCAGAAAGATCATTTTCCAATGCCATTTATGAACCAAATGCTTGATAGGCTTGCGGGGCGTGGATGGTACTGTTTCTTGGATGGCTATTCCGGGTACAACCAAATTTCCATTGCACCGGAAGATCAAGAGAAAACCACTTTTCCATGTCCCTATGGGACTTTTGCTTTGAAGAGGATGCCTTTTGGGTTGTACAATGCTCCATCGACAATCCAATGTTGTATGCTTTTAATTTTCACATAAATGGTGGAAGACTCAATGGAGGTCTTCATGGATAATTTTTCATTCATTCATGATTCACTTGAAACATGTCTGGAACACCATGGACAGGTCCTTAAAAGTTGGGTTGAAACCAACCTAGTTCTAAATTGGGAGAAGTGTCATTTCATGGTAAAGGATGGAAGTGTTTTGGGGAACAAAATTTCAGGGGAAGGAATGCAAGTGGATCAAGCGCAGGTCGAGGTCATTGCCAAGCTCCCTCTACCAATTTCGGTAAAAGATGACCGAAGTTTTCTAGGACATGCGAGTTTCTACAAGCGGTTTATCAAAGACTTTTCCAATAGAGATCACCCTCTTTGTAAATTGCTAGAGAAGGAATCTACCTTCAATTTTGATGATGTTTGCCTCAAAGCGTTTTTGTGCTTGAAAGAAAATTTGGTATCAGCCCCGATCATTATTTACCCTGATTGGAGTACCCCATTTAAACTTTTGTGTGATGTTAGTGTTGTGGCTTTGGGGGATGTTCTTAGTCAAACAAAAGGGAAACTATCCCATCCGGTTTATTATGCAAGTAAAACACTGAATGTGGCTCAAAAGAATTATACAGTCACGGAGCAGGAATTGTTAGCGGTGGTGTATGCATTTGAGAATTTTAGAGCATATTTGTTGGGAACCAAAGTGGTGGTGCACACAGATCATGCTGTCATTAGATATTTGATGGCTAAGAAAGATGTAAAGCCAAGATTGATTTGGTGGGTGTTGTTGTTACAAGAAATGGATTTCGAAGTGAAGGATCGGAAGGGATGTGAAAACCAAGTGGCGGATAATTTGTCTCAGTTAGAGACCAATCTGGTTGATTGCAATGAGAGGGACATTGTGGCTGAATTTCCTGACGAAACAGTGACGAGGGTAACCCAAGGCAACTCACCTTGGTATTCTGACTTCGCTAACTATGTAGTGTGTGGAATAATACCCAAGGGCCTAAAATTCTACCAAAAAGAGAGATTCTTGTTTGATGTAAAGAGGTATTTTTGGGTTGAACTATATCTATTTAGAGAATGCGCATATCATATCATTCGAAGATGTGTGCCAGAAGAAGAAGTCAATGGAATTCTCAATGCCTGCCATGCTTCGCCTATCGGTGGACATCATAGCGGGATTCGAACAATCGCTAAAGTGCTTCAAAGTTGATACTATTGGCCATCACTGTACCAAGATGCACATGGCTTTGTCAAACAATGCATACAATGCCAAAAGCAAGGAGGGGTATCAAGAAATCATGAGCTACCTCTTAATCCCATCCTAGAGGTTGAATTATTTGATGTTTGGGGAATAGATTTCATGGGTCCGTTTGTGAGATCTTTTGGAAACAAGTACATTTTGGTGGCAGTTAATTACGTTTCAAAATGGGTGAAAGTTGTAGCCTTGCCCAACAATGAGGGCAAGAGTGCTGTGCATTTATTAAAGCACTACATTTTTGCAAGGTTTGGTACCCCGCATGCTATTGTCAGTGATGGAGGGTCTCATTTCTGCAGCCGATTATTTGCTTCGTTGTTGAACAAATACGGAGTCAAGAATAAAGTTGCAACACCCTATCATCTACAAACAAGGGGCCAAGTTGAGGTTTCAAATCGAGAGATCAAGGGCATTCTTGCAAAAACAACGAACGCAAATCGGACGGATTGGTCTCGAAAGTTGGATGATGCTCTTTGTGCGTATCACAGCACTATCAAAACACCAATTGGCATGTCACCATATCAGTTGGTACTTGTCAAATCTTGTCACCTTCTAGTCGAGTTTGAACATAAGGCACTATGGGTGTTGAAGGCATTAAATCTGAACTGGGAGAATGCTTCGAAAGGGAGAGTAAATCAACTTCATGAATTGGAGGAATTTCTGTTGTGAGCATATGTAAGTTTAGGCCTTTATAAGGAGAAAATGAAGAAGTGGCATGACGCTAAAATCCCTTAGTGAGAGTTCCGAGTAGGCGATTTTGTTTTGCTCTATAACTCTCATTTGAGACTTCTCTCGGGTAAACTCAAATTGAAGTGGTATGGCCCATTCAAAGTAACTCGAGTATTCACAAATGGGGAAATTGAAGTTGAAGGTAAAGACAAACCAACATTCAAACTAATGAGGAGCGTCTGAAGCTCTATTTTGGAGAATTTTAGGAGATATCGGTAACTGAAGTGGTGCATTTGGAAGATGCATGAGAGCATTTCCACGTCATGCCACGACGTTAAATAAGACGCTTATAGGGAGTCAACCCAAGCTTTAGTTGTTTTCGAATAATGTTTATTGAATGTACAGGAACTAGCAATTATGTGTTGATAAGATCCTTTCGGCGGTGCACAGAGTAGTTAGGCGGTCGTGATTTGGTTCGGACTGGAGGACCACAGTTCTGGAAATTTCGGTGAATCTTTCAAACTGTTTGGCGGTTCGCCGATTGGTTCGGCGAGCTCGATTTAATTTACCTTTTTGTTCCAACTAAAGGGCAAACGTCCTGGATATTTTGGTGACCTATCTTCGATTTGGTGGTTCATCTAACTGTTCAGCGGTCTAAAGTAAGCTTCGCTGATTGGCCATATAGTGAAGAGTTCTTCTGCTCCCACTCCTTTCATTTAGTGTTCTTTCATTTTTATTTCTGTTTTTACTTTTATTTTTGCATTGAGGACAATGCTAAGGTTAAGTTGAGGTTGTTGGCGGTCTCATCTCATATCCCTTTAATTCTTTTTTAGATGACCAAAATTAAAATTGTTGTCACCTCTTGATATTTGTGAATGCAGTTGTTCTTTTGCAAAATTGAGTGTCAATTGCGATCAATATCGATAACTTGAATAGTTCTCTTGATTGAACTATATGCGTGTGCGATTCCCATGAGGCAAAATTGAGTTGCATAAGTCATATGTGAACTCTTAGCATATAATTTGTGACTCGCCGATTGTT
The DNA here is from genome assembly GCA_029582545.1 of Solanum lignicaule. NCBI lineage: Eukaryota > Viridiplantae > Streptophyta > Magnoliopsida > Solanales > Solanaceae > Solanum > Solanum lignicaule. The sequence goes on along the minus strand of JAJOOF010000364.1, from coordinate 51,286 downwards.
GAAATGAATCCTGTGATAGTCGTTGCATGCTAGCTAAAATTATAGAGTATTGTTTGATGATTGTGTTGTATGCAGTGTGTGGTGAGATTGCCTTGAAATGTGTGCATGATAAAACCTAGAACTTGCCCTGTTTGTCCAATCGGCTAATGTAGGTGAATGATAGAAATGATCTAAGGTATTGTTTGTGGAAAGTGAACCAAAATTTCCATTATACTTCTTTGTGACAGTGTGAACCTTGCTTGGCACCGTTGGAGCCTACTTTTTCCCATCACCTATAACCTTCATGAAGCATTGGTTCGTTTGAATAGCCAACGTAGGCCAAAAGCCTAAGTTGGGGGTCCGGTGATAAAGGAGGAAAGTCAAAAAGTTTGAGAAATTCGAATTTGAAGGATCATGCTGAAAAAGACGAAACCCCTCCATGTAAAAAAAGGAGAAAAAAGAGAAAAGTGAAAGCCGAAAAAGAAAAGAATTGTTCAAACAATATTTGTGAAATGGATAAAAGGAATGGGGTATCCAATGAGTCATGCTTAAAAGAACATAGGGTGGATTGTGAAAATCAAAAAGAGTTAAAAAGAAGGAGAAAAGGTGAAATGCAGGCCATGTTTCATGGAGGTAGAAGTCACTAAGCCAAATGATCATACTTTTACCCTCAACCCCGTTACAAGCTATGAAAGACCTTTGTGATCTCGATTGAGTTTAATGTCATGTTGATTGGAAAATACAGGAAAACCTATGAGGAAACTCATGCATATGTTTATCTTTGGGAGCGTGAGAGTTTCTTTTGATTCCTAAATGCTGAAAACTAGATGATCTTTGTGTGAGTATGGAATCATTCTTGTTATGAGGGCATTCATATGCTTTTGTTAAGCTTGAATTTGCATTTGACGTAAGCTTTGTGAGCTTGAGTTCTATTTAATTAGAGCTAGTCATAGTTTGAAACTTAGAGTGCACATTTTACCATTGCATGGGTAATTTGAACCTCTTGTGTACATTCATGTTCAGTCTTGAGTAGCACTATTTGTAAACATCCTTGTTGAACTGATTGATAGTGTGCTTTACTTGAGGACAAGCAAAAGTTTATGTTGGAGGTGTTTATGAGTCTCGGATTTCAACTCATTTAGGGCTTAATAATCATAGTTTATGTTGTCCTCATTGCCTATCTTATACTCTAAACTGATGTTTAGGTGTTAATTAGCAGCTCTGAAGGTAAAAGAGGAAGGCAAGGACATTACCAGGCAAAAAGGGAGCAAAAAAGGTGAAGCAGTTGAAGAAAAGCAAGACTGAGAATCGCCAAGACCACTCGGTGACACATCGAGTAGTCCTTCAGCTCGCCTAAAGTTACAGCGCGCCAACCCTTGGACAAAGACAACTCGGCGGTGGAACACACCCTTCGGCGATGCATGGATTGGATCGGTGAAGGAGCCTCATCCTGCCTAAAGTTACAGAGTAATTAGTGAAGATGCAAGCAAAAACGATGATAAAAAGGGACAATTGGCACTTCGCCAACTAATTCGGCGAGCCCGACTTCGATCGCATAAAATCACAACACATAAAGAATGAAGACTCAAGCCAAAATGGTGATGGACAAGAGCGTTTGGCGCATCGCCGACCTGGTCAGCGACGCTCGATTTATTCTGCAGAATGACCCCAATGGCAAAAATCAAGGAACGTATAAATTGAGTTTAGAAAAGAAAAAGGGGTGATCCTATATATTCTAATTCTGGGTTTTTTACTTAAACACTATTCTTAGTAGTTTTTGAAGAGAATTTGATGTTTGATTTTGATTTTAAGTTGATTTCAAGCATTGCGAAGACTCGAATTTCGTTACCCAACAGATGGAGAATATAGTTGGTAATGATTTCTTGCCTTTCTTTAATGTGTGGCTAAAACCCACATTCTTGGGGGTGTGATTATGAGATTAAATATTCTAATTAGCTTATGGGTGCTATTATTTACTTATTTAAATGTTGGTTTGAACTGGGTTTGATTGGTAGTTGTGTTTTAATCCACGAATTGTAGTTATAAATCCAATTCAAGCTTAGAATTCCAGGCTTGCTTGAGAAAGATGTTCTAAAATTAATCCTATCAATTAATGATTGTAGTGATTGTGTTTTTGTTGGTTCAGCTTGAGAAAGTGAATCTGAACTCAAGCCTACCAATCTAGCTCGAGATAGTAGATTAATTGAGGTTTTGGGTTGTTCTTATTGTTATGATTGTCGAGGTTCGAGAGGACTCGCTTGAATCGTAGTAGTTGATCGAAAGATGGTTATTGCATCTAAATCCTAGCTTACTCGCTAAGATTCAATGTCTTTTAGTAAATTATAATCATCCATATAGCGAAATTAGCATTTTCGATCACATCCCCGAGAATCCTTCTCCATTTGATTACTCTCCACTATTTTCGTAGTTGTTAGTTGAAAATCCTATTCCCCCCATTTGACCTTTACAGTCAACTCCTGCAATTTACTTTAATTGTTTCAATAAATTTTATCCCTAAAATCGATTATCACACATGTTTCACTTCGTAATTGAATAATCTACAATATCACTCCCTGTGGGATCTACCCCAACTTTTCTTTGCCTTTATACTAGATTTTGATCAGCTACACATAGAATTGGATGAAGTGTAGATGAGCGCTATCAAGTCAAGAACTCCAATGTTCTGAAGATGCATGCTGCAGTAATGAGGATGTTGAGATGGATATGTGGGTAGATAAAAAGACATAAAATTAGCAATGAGGATATTTGGGATAAGGTAAGAGTAACCTCTATGGTAGACAAGATGAGGGAAATAAGGTAGAGAAAATTTGGACATGTGAAAAGGAAATGCACAAATGCCCCAATTAGGAGGTATGAGAGGTTGGTGATATTAGATATTTTGAGAGGTAAAGGTAGATCGAAAAAGTATTGGTGGGAGGTATTGCAAGTTCAGGAAGTATTCATTGCATGGAAGGATTTCTATTTTAACATCAAGAGCGTAGAGTTTTTAAACAGAGTATGAAAATCAAAGAACCAATATATGAAAAGATAAACATTATGTTTTAGGATTTTTTTAATCATAGTATGACATGCATGTATTTAAGGGTATTTATGTCTTTTCTTAATTTAGTTAACCCTAGTAGTTTAAATGGAATATGATTGATATTATTGGGGTAGGCAATATTTTTTGGTGAATACTCCTAGTGAGTTTTGTGGGTTGTATCTTCACCTCTCTATTGGATGTTTCTTGAATATATTTTGGTAAGCTTATTTATGTATGAGTTGAATTTCATCATGTTATTACTTGTCCAAATTAGGAAGTAGGTTTTTACTTACTTCAAATGAGGCATTGTTTTCTTTCTTATTTTATCTTTAATATGCATTTTATTTTTTCATTCTTCTTTAATTACTTCAAAATATCTAGAACTTCTAAGGGATTTCAAATATGATATTTGGGTTCATTTGGTATAGCTTTGAACTAGTTTTGAGTGAAAATTCAAACCTATTTCGAGGAAGAAAATGCAAATTTCAAAAATAGTCAGATTTGTGATAATTATGAAGTGTGTGTATTAAATTCTTATTCTTATCACTAAAATTTTGAGAAGATTTCGTCGATTTTTCGGGTGACTTTCAACTGGATTTTGTCAAATAAATTGAGAACCTTGAAGATCGATGCTTAAATTCCTTAAATTTAAAACATAACCACTTTAGTGTTTTTGACTACTTTGTTGTATAGTTTTAAAATTTAGTCTTTTGGTTCTTGTTGTCCTTTTTATTCTCTTAAATTTTATAATTAAATTACAATTAAAATTATTTCATACTAGAGTTATCTAGTTTTGTGTTTGTATTTCATTTCAGTGCAATTTGTTTCGTATTTTTCTCTTTAAGTTGTGTTGTGTGTTTATTTTATTCCTAGTTCGTTAGTGTGTTTTATCCTTTGTTAGTGACATAAACTCCATTCTGAACCAATATTCGAAAGCTTACTTTGAGTTTGTTTGAGATTTTAGAACTATGAATAGACGAACGGATACCCTTGAGTGATGAAATCATTTAGGTCTGGGTCTAATGCCTGTGACCTTTGACTACATCCTCGAGTGGAAATAAAACTGAGTGCAATAATTTGAGTGATATAGGTGAGAGAGTGAGTGAGTTTTATTTCTTTTACTAACAACTTTTTGGTGTTAATTATATCTTATGTAAGTTCAAGAAATTACAAGGGAGGTTTGGATGACTACAAAGTAGGAGAATTTCATCTTATATCTCTACTTCTTGTAGAGGTTATTGTGAATAATTCTATAATAATTATAGTAGTGCTTTTGCAAGAAAGAGAAATCATGAGCCTAATAAAAATATGACTAAATTTGAAGTTATTGTTGAGGGGTACAAGAGTGGTTGCACTTTTAATTGCACTGTAGGTGTTATTGTGTTTTATCAAGTTCCTGGATCTGTCCTTGCTTAAGTGGTTGGAGATATATTGTCATACAAAATTGAGAATACCGTAAAACAAAAGAGTCACAAATAGAGCAAGAAGGTGAAGATCATACATATCAAGAGGATAAATTTGGATGGGTAGAAGGTCAAAACCAATCAAAAACCCGAATTCCTACAAATATTCACTATATATGTGAATCTGGTGCTTATATTGCACTCATAGGGTTTTCAATTTGGTTACATTTCATAGATAACCCTACTCCCTACTTCAATGTGTTCAAGAGGCCTTCCCAATGTCATTGAAGGCTTCTCCAACACTTTGAAGCAGAGAGTAGGGCTGAAATGTAACCAAATTGAAAACCCTATACCTGCAAGAGAAACCACCAGGTTCTCATATAAAGTGAACATTTTTAGGAATTTGGTTTTTGGTTTGGTTGTGACCTCCTACCAACTCAAATTTATCCTCAAGATATGTATGATCTTTGTCTTCTTCCTCTATTTGGGACTCTTCTATTTTACGGTGTTCTCAATTTTGGTACAGAGTTAATCCAACAATTTAGGCAGAGTCTTTTAAACTTTAGTGATGTCAAGCTAAAAGTTGAAGTGAAGTACCATCTCATTGACTCAAAGGGAATCCTCAGAGCCTATTGCACTCCAATGAAATGAATAAGAGGGTACACAAAGAGATCCTATTGCAATTCATGCAATGTTATATCTGAATTATGTTTTAGTTTAAAATTAGCGTTTGCACTATACTAATCAAGAATTATAGTGTATATCAGATGATGAGACCACGGTGTTTATGCCTTATGAATACTTACTGTTAGCTCTTATTTATTTATTTTAGCTTGAATCTTTTTCAACTATTTAAGATTGGTATAGCAAGTTTTCACAATGTATAACACTTCACACTCTGCCATGAGGGAATTCCTTAATTTTTGGTTAATAATATGAAAGCTAACAAAAAAGATGCACAAAAAGTTTCATGTACATCATGTTCAACAAAGAAAAGTCATTTCTTTCATATCTTTCTTAAGCATGCATTCATCCTTTAAATCAAACATTAGTAGGTTTGATTTATTCAGTGAGTTGTAACTTCAAATTATGTCATCCTGCGACAATAACATAGTTTCTTTCTAATATGCTGATATAGTGATATTCTTTCATTGACAGGTCAATTGATAAATTTCTCTTGTTTTCCTATTCCTGAGTTTTTTTTCTATTTGTCTCATGTCAATGCAGGTCAAGATTAGATTATCTTTTTGATAGATGCAATGTTTTGTTATCATTTTATTTTATTGTAGTTACTATTTAAAGTTTGGTTTTAGTTACTACAGTAGCTTTTAGCACGGGATACTATTTTCAACCTGTGTATCTTTCAACGCACAGTCTTTTCTAAATCAATTTCTAACCAAAAATAATGGCAAACAACAATTTCTCTTTGAATGCCCCAGAAATTTCCTCAGACGAAAACTATCAAATTTTGTCTGTAAAAACCATATTTTGAAAGATATGTGATTTGAGATGTTGTGGTGGAAGAAAGACCCTTGCAACCTCTCCCAACAAATCTCTCTAAACTTCATATTAAAGCACTTTCAAATAAACTACTTCACAACACAATGTCATGGAAGGTATTTTTGAAGCAAAAAACCAAAAGAAGAAAACGAAAATAAACAAAATTTTCAAGTTCAAACAAAATGAAAAGAATCCAGCATCAACTACCAAAGAAGAAATTGAGGAGGAACATTTTTCAACTGAAGTAACTAAAGTAACGCATGAGCGTTGAAGTTTGCTTTTTGTTACTGCAATAGTTTTTAGCAAAATAGGTCGTTTAGTTTAAGATAAATTTGAAATTTGAAATTTAGTTAGGTTTCTTGAGGAGTTGAGATATTTTAGGTTGTTTCAAATTTCAAATTATGCAGATTATGTGTTTTATATTGTCTATTTAAAACCCATGAATGCTTAATAAAATTATTGAAAGCTACTAAAAGTCATTTCAATCCATTGAGAGATATGCCAATCATTCTTTTTGCCGCTCCATTTCTTAAAAACGTCAACACTATTAATTTTTCCCTATATGCTTTAGAATGCTTCCCCTAATATTTGTGATGTCTCATTTACTTTTGTTTTCTCATTTTAAATTTATTTTGATATGTGTACTTGAATTGAGGATCTTTTTAAAACAATATCTCTACCAAAAGTGGATCTAGGATTTCAACTAATTATCTTTTTAATGTATCTTTCAGTATTAATTATAACATCACTGAAATTTATAAGATCCAAAAATTGATTTTCCGCATATTCTTGATATGGTGATAAGGATTAACGTACCTTATTAAAAATAGGGTAAGTGCCCATAGATCCCGTAATTTGAGTCGTGATACAACCTTTAGAACGGCTACGCAAGTGACTCCATTTTCATTGGTGTATGGCGTAGAAGCAGTCCTTCCGTTAGAGAAGAAAATTCCATCATTATGAATAGCAATCCAAGAAGGACTTACAACTGAAAGTAACGCTCAACTTCATCTAGCAGAGTTGGAAGCATTGTATGAGAAGATATTGGAAGCACAACAAAGGTTGGAGTGTTATCAAACTCGACTTGCGAGATCATTTAACAAGAAGGTGCAACCTCGATTATTTGAAGTGAAAGACTTGGTCTGAGCAGTCAGGAGACCTATAATCCTTAACAAACGCATCGATGGAAAGTTTACATCAAAATGGGATGGGCCGTATGTTGTGAAGGAAGCATATTCAAGTGGCGCTTATAAAATTGTAGACCAAGAGGGTGTAAGAGTTGGTCCAATCAACGCCAAGTTTCTGAAGCAATACTTTCCATGAAGGTTGCCAACGCTCCTTAAGGTATGAGCATAAACTGCATGTTACTCCTGACCCGTAAGAGTATAAACTGTGTACGGCCCAAAAAAACTCATCATCTTGAACTACGATATGACTTGATCCTTTTCACTAAGGTACGTAGGCGCTTGGAGTAATCACTCTAAGCTCAGTCACATGAGTAAAAAAAGGGGGGGTTTGGTGGCATTGCGTGATCATCAAACTATCTCTTTAAAATTATATAGCTAGCACGTGAGTTCAAATGTGTCACATATGAGCAGAGGAGAAGAGTTAAGCAAGGCATCGTAGCTAACTTCAAAGGTGTATTTGTAAAAATACGTTAAGGGTTTGACTATGAATTTTACATATATTGTAGTTCTCAGAGTCTATTTAGCAACAGAAAAATCGGCTCAGATTAAGAGGCTTCTACGCTAAGTTATGAATTTTCTACCAGGGCCGCTCAAAGCTGGAAAAAAAATCATCATATTTTGGAGTTGATCTGAGCAGACTTCAAAGGCCTATTTGTGAAAATTCATAAATAATTTGATCATGATTATTACACATATTGCAGTTCTTGGAGTCCACTTTGCAATGAAAAAAAGGGCTCATGATTTACAAGCTCCTACGTTAAGTTATGAATGTTCTACCATGGCCACTCAAAGTTGTGAAATAGACCATCAGATTTTGGAATCAATTTGAGCAGAATTCAAAGGCATATTTGTGAAAATCCATAAAGATTTTGATCATCATTTTTACGCACATTGAAGTTCTTGAAGCCCTCTCCGCAACAAAAGAAGAAGCTCGTAATACATAAACTCCTACATCAAGTTATGGATCTTCAACTATGATCGTTCAAAGTTGCATATCAAACATGCTAGATTTGGAAGTCAACTTCGGGCTAATGAATTCATTGGTATTGGATCAAGCGACTTGTGATTCAACTTAAGTTTTTGCTTGCGGTGGGGATAATTTTGTGTAATTCACTTATGCTTTAGTAAGTTACTCAAAATTAGGGGCATTTTTACCTACAACATCATCGGGATACCCTTCGGATCATAGACTCTATGTTGAAATGGTGTACCCACAAAGATCATGATGTGAACACTCCAAGTTCAAGAGACAAGTTTTTTTTTTTTATGTCAAGAGCGCACAAAGTCGAGGAATTGACATTCTAGGCGAATAGGCAACTTGAAAAATTTATTCTCACCGAATTGGAGAGAATTTTGTTGTAACTTCTATAAATAGTGTTGTTCTTGATGCGCTCGTCACAATGAGATAAGAATCTCATAGTTTCATCACTCCTACAACGAGTTATTGATTTTCTCCCAACGTTGCTCAAAGCTGAAGAGTTGAGCGTGGCAGAATTTAAGCTAACTTTAAAAATACATATGTACTAATCTGGAAAGCTTTGGCTGTGATTTTACATATGTTGTAAGTCTATGAGTTATGCTTCCAACGGAACAAGAATCGCATCATTTCAAGGCTCCTACACCGAGTTATTGATTTTCTCCCAAAGTTGCTCAAAGTTGAAGAGTTGTGTAGGTTTTTAACAGGAGAATAACATATGTTTACTAAGAAAGAAAAGAGAAGAAACAAGGTTAAGTTTCATTTTATTGAAATAATGACTGCAATCTAAATACATGAATTCATAACTTAAAAAGCTAAAGTAAAGGAGTGAAATAAGCTAACATTATCTCCAATAACTAAAGCCTAAAATATAGCAACTAACTATCAGATTCTGCCAAATACTGTAGCCTAATTTATCTGAACTTAATCCTACTTTTAAGTTGTATATTGATACATCAGAAAGTGGAACTAATCTCCAGATTTTGAGGCACCACTTTCAACACTCCTCCTTGACTCAAGAGCAACAATCCCAAGCCTTTTTTCTGAGAAATTCAATTATTGGTCTAGGAAGGGCCTTAGTTAAAATATCAGCAGTCTGAAAATCAGTTTTGTAGTGCACCAAGTCTATGTCCCCATTCTTTTGCCCCTCCCTCAAGAAATAAAGCTTGATCTTGAAATGTTTTGTCTTTCCATGTGAAACATGATTATTTGTAATTGAAATTGCAGCTTGATTATCAACAAAGATTTCAGTGCTCTTCTTTTGCTCCATATACAAATCTGTCAATAGCTTCTGAATCCAAAGGGCTTGATTCACAGCTGATGCAGCTGCAATGTACTCTGATTCAACTGTAGATTGAGCCACAATATCTTGCTTCTTTGAACACCCAAAGTACATTCCAGAACCAAAACTAAAACAGTAACCTGAGGTGCTTCTCATATCATCTGAGCTACCAGCCTAATCACTATAAGAAAATCCAAGAAACTGAAAATCTGATGCATTTTTTAAACATTATGCCAAAATTCGCAGTACCTTTAACATATCCAATCACACGTTTAGCTGCTTGAAAATGAATTTCGCTAGCACAATGCATATATCTTGAAAGTAAACTCGCAGCATAAAGAATATATGGTATTGTTGCAGTCAAGTACATTAGGCAACCTATCTGGCTCTATAAAGTCTTTCATCAACCTTTTCAGCTCCATCATCTTTGCAAAACTTCTCCTTTTGATTCATAGGAGTTGTTGTAGACTTGCATTCTTCCATTTTGAACTGTTTGAGAATTTCTTTAGCTATTTATACTGGCATATGAAGACCTCATGTCCTTTTTGTTGAATTTCCATGCCAAGAAAGTAGAACATTTCACCAAGGTCTGTCATCTCAAAAACTTCCATCATTTCAGTCTTGAACAAATTAATCAAGTTCAAATTGCTACCTGTTACTAGCATGTCATCTACATACAAAGAAACAATGGTTAAATCAGAATCTTCTTTTCTAATATAGAGTGTAGACTCGCTAAGACTTTTTGTAAAGCCTAAGCTCAAAAAATGAGCATCAATTCTACTATACCAAGCTCTAGGAGCTTGTTTTAAGCCATACAATGCCTTCTTTAGAAGGTACACTTTGTCTTCTTTGTCGTTGATAGAAAAACCTTCAGGTTGTTCGACAAAGATTTCTTCTTCAAGGTAGCCATTTAGGAAAGCTGATTTCACATCAAGTTGGTGCATCTTCCATCCCAGTTGAGTTGCTAAAGCTAACAACATTCTTATCGTATCCAAACGGGCGATAGGAGCAAAAGTTTCTGAAAAATCCACTCCAAACATTTGTGCGTACCCTTTTGCAACCAGCCTGGCCTTGTACTTGTTTATGGAACCATCAGGATTGAGCTTGGTCCTATAAACCCACTTGACTCCAATAGCCTTCTTGTGTGATGGTCTGTCAACCAGCTCCCATGTGTTGTTCTTTTCTATCATTTTGAGCTCCTACTGCATTGCATATCTCTATTTTTCATCTTTAGCAGCCTCCATAAATCCTCCTGGTTCTAAAATTCCAACATTACACCTTTAATATATATATCAGAAAGTGCTCTTGTGCCTCTAACAAGTACATCATCAACATTTTCATCTAGAGATTTTAGATTTTTTTGCTTTTCATCATCTTGCCAGCTCCAGGTGTCATTTTTCACAAACTTGATATCCCTGCTAACAATGATTTTGTCATTTTGAGGTTGATAGATCCTATAAGCTTTTGAGAGACTGTTGTATCCTACGAAAATTCCAGGTTCAACCTTCTTATCCAACTTATGTCTTTTCACCTAAGGTACATAAGAAAAACAAAGACAACCAAATATTTTCAGATTTGTTAGCAAAGGTTTGTAACCAAACCAAGCCTCAAATGGTGTCTTCTTTTGCAAGGCCTTAGTTGGCAATCTGTTTAGTAGAAATACTGCTGTATTTGCAGCTTCAACCCAAAATTTCTTTGGCAGTCCTTTCTCATGGAGCAAACACCTTGTTATCTCCATTAGCGTCCTATTTTTTCTTTCCACTATTCCATTTTGTTGGGGAGTATAGAGTGTTGTTAGCTGATGCTTAATTCCCGCTTCATTACAAAACTTGTTGTATTTTTCTGAAGTATACTCGGTTCCATTATCGGTTCTTATCACCTGAATTATGCAACCACTCTAATTTTCCACAAAAGCCTTGTATTTCCAGAATACATCAGCGACTCAGATTTATAATTCAAAAAATAAATCCAACAATATCTGGTACAATCATTAATAAAGGCAATATAGTACATACTACCTTTTAAAGATGGTGTTTTCTGAGGTCCGCCTACATCAGTGTGAATAAGTTGCAGCTTCTGCTTTTCCCTCCGTGATGAATTTTGAAAAGGCAACCTTGTTTGCTTTTCATACTGACAAGCTTCACAAGCAGGAAGGTTCTTCTCAAGGCTTGGAAGACCTTCTGCTTGTTGATTTTCTTTCATGAAGAGTATAGCATCATGATGAAAATGTCCGAGTCTTTTGTGCCATAGTTCTGAGTTAGTTTCCAACTTGATAACTATTGCTTGCTCCTCGTCCAACAAGTTCAAGGCAAAAAAATTTCCTCTCATCTTGACCTTGAACATCTCTTTATTATCAGCATCCTTGGTGGCACATGTTTTTTCTCCAAACAACACTTTCAAACCATTTTCAAGTAGTTGTCCAACACTTAAGAGGTTTTGATCAAGATCAGGAACAAAAAGAACATCAACTATAAGTTTCAAACCTATAAGGCTTTCAATTGTAACAGTTCCTCTGCCTCTCGCATCGAGATATTCTCCATTTCCAATTTTCACTTTGGAAACAAAAGATACATCTAGATCTTTAAAGAGTTCTTGGTCGCTGGTCATATGAATTGTGCATCCACTATCAATTAACAAACTTTCAGAAGCGTTTTTGCTAGCAAAACAAGTTGCTACAAACAATTGCTCTTCTTGATATTGATTTACTACAGCCTTAGCTTCTTCTTGTTGTGGTTGTGACTTGCATACCCTCTCCACATGGCCTAATTGACCACATTTGTTGCACTTGACATTTGGGCTCCACCAACACTTCTGTTGAGAGTAATTTGTCTTTTTGCAATGAGGGCATGGAGGCTGACTTCCTCCCTGATTGTTGTAATTAATGCTTGGCCTCAGCTTCTTTTTATTTTTTCCTTCCTTTGTTTGACTCGCAGTTCAGTGAATTAGCTTGAAAAGCACCTTCAACAGAACCTTCTTTCCTCATTAATCTCTTTTGCTCTAATGCCTGCAAAGCTTTAACAATTTTTGCCAAGGTAACGCTTGACTGATCTTTAGAATTCTCTAAAGAAGAAATTGTGGCTTCATATTTCTCAGGAAGTGTAACAAGAATCTTTTGAACAATTCTTTCATCAGCGAAATCCTTACCGAACAATCTCACCTTGTTGGCCAAGTCGAGTAGTTGGTCTGCATAGTCTTTTATAGTTTCTGATTCTTTCATTCTCTTCATTTCAAATTCTCGAATCAGATTCATCACTTGCATATTCTGCACTCTTTCATTTCTTTAGTATTATTTTTTGAGATACTCCCAAATTTCTACAGCAGACTTCATTTGCATAATTCTGGTAAGAATTGAAGGGGATGCTGCCGAGAAAAGGCAAGCTTTAGCTTTGGCTTCCCTTGTCTTATTCTCCTTGTGATGTTTCATCTGATTCACTGTTAGATTATCACCGAGAGGAGTTACTCCATAATCCTCTTCTACTGCTTCCCAGAGATCCAGCACTTCAAGATGAACCGTCATTCTAATTGCCCAAGCTTGATAATTCTCACCATTGAAGACTGGTGGAGTTAAGAAGCTTGTTTCAGAATTCATTTTCTATAAACTATTTAGGATAGTAGTTCAACGAAGGGTTTATATGGTTCACTCTCTTCTCATAGATCCCTCAAGATGGCAATGCTCTGATAGTGTTCAATGAAGGGTTTAACAGGAGAATAGAAGATATTTACTAAGAAAGAAAAGAGAAGAAACAAGGTTAAGTTTCATTTCATTGAAATAATGACTGCAATCTAAATACATGAATTCATAACTTAAAAAGCTAAACAAAAGGAGTGAAATAAGCTAACATTATCTCCAATAACTAAAGCCTAAAATATAGCAACTAACTATTCAGATTCTGCCAAATACTGCAGCCTAATTTATCTGAACTTAATTCTACTTTTAAGTTGTATATTGATACAGCTGAAAGTGGAAATAATCTCCAGGTTTTGAGGCACCACTTTCAACAAGTTGAGCGACATAGAATTTGAGCTAACTTTAAAAATACATTTGTACTAATCTAGAAATCATTTGGCCTTGAGTTTTACATATGTTTTACGTCTATGAGTTATGCTTCCAACGGAACAAGAATAACATCATTTTGAGGCTCGTACTCCGAGTTATTGATTTTTTCCCTAAGTTGCTCAAAGCTGAAGAGTTGAGCGAGGCAGAATTTGAGCTAACTTTAAAAATACATCTGTACTAATCTCGAGATCTTTTGGCCCTAATTTTTCATATGCTGTATTTCTATGAGTTATGCTTCAAATGAAAGAAGAATCATGTTATTTCAATGCTCCTACATTGAGTTATTGGTTTTCTACCACAGGTGCTCAAAAGGAAAAGTCGATCAAAGCAGCATTCGAGCAAACTTTAGAATAATAGTCGTACTAACCCGGAAATCTTTCGGTCATGAGTTTCACATATATTGTATTTGTATGAGTTATCTTTCCAATGAAATGACACACTCATTATTTGAATGTTCCTACTACGAGTTACTAAATTTCAAACATAAAAGCTCAAAACTGAAATGTTAGGGAAAGTTGTCTGACAAGTAGAGTAAGTTACAATTTACACGACAAGCATTTGAAATAGAGAATTAAAAGAAAACATTTGAGAAGAAAAAAAACAACACTTTTATTCATTCAAGAAGGATTGTCACTACATCGGAACAATGTTCCAGGAAAAAAAACATGACAAATAAAAAACACAATAGAACAAGAAATGAAAGAGAATGTCCTTATGCAGGATAAAAGAGTAAGGAAAAAGCTTATGGCTAAGGATTTTGTGACGACTTGTCTCAACATCCTCCTTTAGCTTAGCTAGTTCTTTTATTTCTATTTCCAACAAGAGAATGATTTTCTCGATGGCATGAATTTCATCTTCACGGTTAGTGATAGTCTCTTGATTTTGAGACAGCCTCTTTTGATGATCCTCAATAAGTGAGATGGTTTTCTTGTTCTTTGAAGTCCACAGTTTTAGCTCTTTTTCATCTCTTGTAAGGACTTTTTGAAGCTCTACCAACTATTTATCCATATTGATTCTCTCTTCATTTTCAGTATCTAGACATTGTTGTGCAGCAGAAATCAACTCTTGATGAGAATCCCTTGTTATCTTTTGAGAAGTGGACAACCTCGCAACATCGTAATCTCCATGTTTCTTGAAAAAATCTTCAAGTAGAACCTCCAAAGGAGAAGGGTTGATGATGTTAACTTCTCGAAGCCCTTTAAGAATCAAGGCAACACCTGACTCCAACTCTTTGATGTTTTCCGAAGATTCAACAGAGAATTGAGTAATACACTCACATAAGGTACGCCACATTCTAGAAATGTAAGATAATTTGAAGCTGAAAAAAGTATTTTTTTGGTTCAAAATTTGAGGCAATTCCCAGCAAAGGGCGGACCAAATCCCTGGAGACATCTAAACATCCAATTCAATTTGCTCCAATCTCCACATTAGTAGTTGAGATATTTTGAGAAGTTTCAACCTTTTCAGAAAAAGGGACCATCAGCTTTGTTAGTTGAATCTCATTGTCAGCTTGACTCTTAACTTCAACAAGTGGGAAGTGAGAACTCTTCGCAACATTGAGGGAGTTCGGGCTTGTGATACAATCTTCAAATACATCTATTTCGCTAGGGATGTCCGAAAGACCCAACTGGATAATTAAAAAAAATAGAATTAATATCCAATGAGAAAAAAAGGCAAGTTTAGAGAAATATTCAAGAGGTAATTTTTACTTGATGTGACAATTCTATCAAGGGAATTGTAGAACCCGCAGCACCATCTTAAAAGATCGCGGTATCAATACTAATGGAATCCAATTCAGCGAACTCACATTGTTGATTGTTCAAGTCCTTAGGCTTTTTCTTCAAACACTTCAAACATAGCTCTTGGCTAACATTGCTCTCGTTGGAGCTAGAGGTTGCACTAGTGCTGATGACAATCTCATGGAGTGAAATAAACGTTTTGGACATGTTGCTACAAGATGGTGCAATTCTAAGTGACTTTTCAACACTTTTGTCCGATGGGCTGGAAGGTTTCTTCCTCGTGAGAGTTACGTTGATCACCTCGTTATCAGTGATGTTAGCTTCCTTGGGAGTCTGTAAAGAACTCTTAACTCCATTATCCATATGTGTAGCCTTGTCCTTCAAATTTTTAGACTTCGAAATAACTTTGACAGATTGCGGAGGGATATTTGGTGTCACCTTGGACTTTAAAGAGTGAGGAAATTCTTCTTGAAGTTTTTCTCCTTTGGTTGGTAAAGAAGCATCATCCTTTTTCTGACCTTTCAAATTATGTGGGTACTTCGTCTCAGCAGAATCTCTCGATGGGACGGCAACCAGTATGAATACTCATGAGTCATTAAAGACCCCTTATTGGATGGACGCATTGGTATGATGATCTTCGAAGAGCTTCCAAAATGGACACATGAATCCCACAGTTTCACCAAAGCTAGCAGTGAACCATCATAATGCTGCTCTAGAGTGCACCAGGAACATCTTGACAATACCCAAATTGTCGACTAAATCAATGAGGGCTATAAGTCTCCACAATCAGCTCATCATCCAGCCTCAAAGTGACAAAACTTTAACGGAGGCCAATAAGGAAATCGAACCATGAAGTGGACAATTTTCCACAATCATCAATATGCAGCTGTTTTCCTTGTAGCATGGCCAGATTGTGGAGGTTATGCACATTCACCTGTTGAAATAACTTGCGAGCGTCAACAAGGTCAAAATGTTTTGCCATCTTTTTAGCAGAAATCTACCACATTCGCACACCTCGTTGGTGGCGGGAAACATGATAGTAGGTCTCAAAATACTCACTTGTCCACCCATATAGATAATGAATGGGAAGTAGTATATCGCAAGCACCCAAGTTTGAAGAAGTGGATATATCCTTGAGGCTACAATAGATGCTTTCAAGGACCAGAATCGCAAAAGAAAATAATTCCCCATGAGCCATCAAGCTTGCAACTTTGAAGACACTAGCAAGAATACAATCAGCTTTCTTGTTAGGAAGAACAAACTTGCAAAGCCAACATTCAAGAAAAGCCGCCAGATAAGCCTCATCACTGAGTGAATCTTCTTTGCCTAGCTCGACAAAAGGAGCATTCTCTTCTTCGGTTCGTGGTAAAAAGCTCATGTCAATATTTCCAGAAGGATCATGATTCATCCTTGATATCGCACAATTTTTAGACCTCCTTGGTGAAGGCTCAACATTTTTTCTCGGTTCCCTAAACCAGAACTTTGTCCATTCTCAAAAGGAAACTCCGTCGATGGCACCTTTGGTAAGTCGGTAGAACGCCGAAAACAAGTAGGAGCAGCTTCTTGGGAGAAAAGACTTCCCTTGAGCATCTACATGTGTTAACTCCTTAGCCAAGGGTATAACTTCATCATAAAAGGAACCATGAACAGGAAGGCCTCCAATGGTTCTCAAATCGCATAAAGAAATAGATAAATCTCCAATGAAGGTAGAGACCGTATTGGTGGATGGACGTTGATTCTCGTAAAAGGCCTGGAAAATATTTTCATTATGGTCATATGTGAACATTGAAGCAAAGATAACATCATAAGTCTTGATTTTGTCCAAAGTGTCCTTGCAACGGGTGAGCAAATCCTCTACCCACTCCCAATAGCCAGACGTATAGCGAACCTCACCAAATCCAAGAGGTGGAACATGCTAGCTGCTAAGATTCTCATCACGACGAGGAGGGATGGCGGCAACAACATTTTGATGAGTGGAAGACTTCAAGAGGAGAACTTTTTCAGTTGTGACTTTGCCAGAAAAATTGTCCATGACGTCCTTCATTTCTGTTGACGACCACTCCGGGAGATGAAGGGAATTATCCAACAACTTTCTAACAAGTGGGAAGGCGCCAATCACCGGAGGATGAACTTTCAAGGTGAAAACTTTGTCGCGCGAATGTTGTTTGTTTTGCACGATCTCAAAGCAAGGGTATGGCGCTTCTCGGTCACTAAATTCCATTGTCGCTGCTGGAAATCAAGATTGCACAATGTGGCTCTGAAAAAATAGTGTTAATTCGGCGAAAACACAATTGGAGAAATCAAAAGACAAAAAGATCTGACCATCAAAACACGAGTTCAATAATTAAAATCAAAACTGTAGCATATTAAGAGGAATTTGGCTACAAATATTTTATATGTCGTAGTTCCATGTTTCTAGTTTCAGAAAAATCAAACGACTTGCGATTTCAATTTTTCTACAACGAGATATGAATTTTACACTACAGACGCGCAAATCTGTCAATCAGAAACGGGTTCAACATTGAAGATCAAACTGTAGCAATTGAAAAGAAATTTGGGTACAAATATTTTACATGTCGTAGTTCCATGTTTCTAGTATTGGAAAAATCAAACGGCATGCGATTGTGATTTTTCTACAATGAGATATGAATTTTACACTACGGACGCACAAATCTGACAATCAGAAACAGGTTCAACATTGAAGATTAAAAATGTTGCAATGGAATAGAAGTTTGACTGCAATTTTTTCTTATATTATATCCCTGTGTTTATAGTTTTGGAAAAATCAAACGGCTTGCGATTTTGAGTTTTCTACAATTAGATATGAATTTTACTCTACAGACGCACAAAGCTGAACCATCAAATCGTGTTACTGCTAAAGAAGATTCAAAGTTACCTCAGAAAGTAGCAAGAGTGCTTTTTCTTGATGTTTTTGAGATATGATGAAGACTACGTCTCTCAATTTGATAAAAAAACAACCGACGCCGCAGCTGAACAGTTAAATACACTCGGATAACTTGTTTCTTGCAGCGTCTAAAAATTTTGTGTGATAGAATTCTTTGTGCATTGGAGAGGATTATATAGAGATTCTTGTGAAAGATTTCTAATCCTTCCACAAGGCATAATAAAGTGAATTTGGAAGAAGAAAATCTTATTTGAGTTGAGATATTCACTATCCATTTTGAAGCCACACCAATATGGAAGGATGGACCAAAGAGTTAAGGAAAGAAGAATATCTTAATTGACTTGGATACCAAAGGAAAGTTAATATTCTTTTTGTATGATTCAAAATCCAATCAATCTTCTTGTTTTTCTGACACCTTGCAATGAAGATCACATGGAAAAAAATATTACCACTCACTAGACCCATCTATTTAAAATCAATAAAGAGGGACCACGTGGTTTTCGAGCAAGAACGTTTTAAAAAAATAAAATTGAGATCACTACAAACAAGTCATTTGGAGTGGCCTAGTTAGAATACAATGACAAGAAACAAATACTCTTGAAGTCTAAACAATGCATTCATGAAGACTTCAACTCTCGTCGTCAAATTTGACAAGCCTATACGTTGACAAGTCTCAAAAAATGAAGACATCAACTTTTGTCGTCAAACTTGGCAAGCCTACACGTCGACAAGTGTCAAAAAATGAAAACACATTCATGAATACTTCAAGTCTTGTCGCCAAACTTCGGCAAGTCTATACGTCAATAAGTCTCAAAAAAATGAAAACACATTCATGAGTACTTTAAGTCTTGTCGCCAAACTTTGGCAAGCCCGTACGTAGATAAGTGTCGAAGTAAGGGGAATTTGTAGACACATAAATTTTATTGGATTATATATATACATACAAAATTTGAATTAATTACATGCTCATTTGGGTTGAATGATTAATTTGGGCTTTACAAATAAATAAAGTCATTTTATTAAATTCAATTCCAAGGTCCATTTCACCTTGAAGCTCAAACTCATGCCACGTGTCACAGTGACTAGGCATCCAAGACCAATAAGGTGGCGCCACATGTCCAAATGAGGTGGTAGTCCCAATAAAGTGCAAGAACAATTCATAATCCGCCAAATGTCAAAATGACATCCTTTGGCCAATCATATGCAACCTTGTCCACCCCCTACAACTATAAATATTTGATGTACATGACATTCTAAGGGCATTAAGAAAACTCTTCAACAAGCATTCTACAATTGGAGAAAGTTACAACACAAACTATATAGCTCTTCGAAGGGGTGGTCAACAGAGTTCTTCCCGGAGATCGACTTGAAATGATGAAGCGCTTCCCGACGTTCCCGGATATCAACCACATCTCAAGGAGATCTATATCATCAAACAATTAAAGAAGTACGCTACTGAAGGTCCTCGAATCTTGGAGAAGTTTAGGAGAGAAGAATCAAGAGAACAACATAATTGTACTCACAATGATTCATTAATAAAAATCACATTTTTCTTTTCTTTACTTTGCTTGCAGTTAATTTTCAGTGCTTGAGGAAATTTATTGCGAACAAATTTGGCACGCTCAGTGGGACTCCAAAGGCAACTACTGCAATGGCCTTCAGAAAGAGTAGTGATTTTTCATACTAGGACTCTACTGATGTCGTATCTGTTGATCTCAGTCATGTTGGCCCGATTACTCAGCGTAAGTTCAAGAACAGTGGGCTGGATGGATCTGAACACTTCACTTCTTTGGAGATGATGAAAAACAACAACTCTAATACGATGGTCGTAACTGCAACACCTGGGGCCAATCTTGCTTCCATGTTCTTTGGAGAACTTTCTCAAAATGGTTCCAACTTTGGTGAATCTGATGATTCCATGGATTCTCCAACTTCAATGAATGGCAATGCTTTGATGGATGACTCAATTGACATGGACGAGAAGTTTGCAATGATGTAGCAAACCATTGAATCCTTGAAGAAATCCGTTGACGACAAAAATCTAAATATTGCTCAACTTATGAACAAGTTGGAGGCCTTCACATCTGGAGAGTCAAGTCTTGTCCCTACTTGTCCACCTGGTTTTGATCAACGAAACAAGGATGTTGAGGAATCTCTAGCGAAGTTAAAAATTCAAAATGAGAAACAATTTGCTTCAACTGCAGCGTTATCTGTCCAACAGTTGCAAGACATGATAACAAACACTATTAGGGGTCAATATGGCGGAACACCACCAAGTTTCTTGTATTACTCCAAGCCATATACAAGACAAATTGATTGTCTATCCATGACGACAAACTATCAACCACCAAAGCTACAACAATTTGATTGCAAGGGAAACTCGATGCAACATATCGCCCACTTTGTTGAAACTTGTAGCAATGCTGGAACACATGGTAACCTTTTGGTAAAACAGTTTGTTCGTTTGCTGAAAGGGAATGCATTTGGCAAATGTATCAACCTGGGAAATGAGTCCATCGATAGTTGGGAGCAACTGGAAAAGGAATTCCTCAACCGTTTCTACAGTACTCGCCGCACCGTAAGCATGATAGAGTTGACCGGCATTAAGCAAAGAAATGATGAGCCTGTGGTGGATTACATCCACCGTTGGAGATCATTGAGTA
Source organism: Solanum lignicaule (assembly GCA_029582545.1). Lineage (NCBI taxonomy): Eukaryota > Viridiplantae > Streptophyta > Magnoliopsida > Solanales > Solanaceae > Solanum > Solanum lignicaule. The sequence continues at coordinate 30,552 of JAJOOF010000364.1, read as the reverse complement.
TGGATTGCAAATATCGTCTTTATGAAATATCTTCTGTGGAAATGTGCATTCAAGGTATGCATTGGGGACTTCTATACATACTACAAGGAATCAAACCGCGAACTTTTGAGGAACTTGCTACACAAGCACATGACATGGAGTTGAGCATCAGAAGTCATGGGAAGGCATCTCCTTTTGCTGATCTAAGAAAAGAAAAGAAGGAGTTCAAGAAAGGTATGACCTGAAAAATCCAAACAAAGGAATCTATGGCGGTGAAAGCAACTTATGTAAATGTCACCACCAAGAAGAAACTAAAAAAGGAGGAAGCCCCAAGTCAATATGTGAAGGAGGAGAGGCAACGTCCAACCTTGAAAGAGTTAGAGGCCAAGGTCTACCCGTTTCCAGAATTAGACGTACCTATGATTCTTGATGAATTGCTAGCTAAAAAGTCATTGATATTGTGGAATCAAAGAGGCCCGAAGAAATCAATAAGGTTGGTGATCCTAAATACTGCAAGTTCCATCACGTCCTTGACCACCCGACAAGTAAATGTTTTATCTTGTAGGAGAAAATCATGATGTTAGTAAGTGAAGGAAAAATCATCATTGACATGGATGAAACAGCGGAGGCGAATCATGCTAGTGTAGCACCAAATAAAAAGAAATGCTCAAGGTTCAAATTATGCCAAACACCATTTCCTTGCAATTCGGAAGTTTGACACCTATTGAAGTTGATTTTCCAAAGAAAACCATGAAGGTTCACTAGAGATATACGACAATGAAGCTGATGGTTGGACTCTAGTTACTGATAAGAAGTGGAGACATCAAGAAGTTCTTAGGATACGACTTCCTAAACAAGAGCAATAAGGAGTGATGTGAATCAACTATAACCATAAAAAAACATCAAGCCTTGTTCTAGCCAAAAGATCAATGGTTCTTTATCGCAGAAGGTTCGAAGGCACATTACTTTATATGAATTCTATCCTAAAAAAAATTCCGCGGTAGTCAATTTGGTGCAACATATGGTGTTTCCAACACAGACGAAACAAAGGAAAGCAAGGGCGAGCATAATCCAGCAATAACACAAGAACATCAAACTGATGAAAAAGTTGCCCCATGTTGTGCTACAATTGCCTTCAGAGATGATGACTTGTTGTTAGGGTCTAAGCTACATAACAAACTTTTGTTTTGTCTCGCCTCGATCCTACACCCTGGACGCGACTAGCACTCGAGAACCATTGCTGGCCATAAGCGAAACCTTGGCCTGACTCAATAATAGATAACTCAAAAGATAAACTCATAAATGTCTCAAAAGATAAACTCATAAATGTTTAAAGAAACATCCAACTGGCCAAAAGAGGCAACTCAAGTCTTAACATAAACAATTGAAAATGAAAAGACTCATCAACTACTATATATCTATCTATGAAGCCTCTAATACTATAAAGGATGTCGGGACAAGACCCTCGATAATCCTAACAAACTGAAATAACTAAAGATAAATAAGGGATCCTCCGAAAGTAAGGAGGCTCACTAAACAACTCTGGAACTCATCTGGATCAACGACGTGCTGGTTGATGATCATGGTTACCTTTATCTGCATCATGAAACAATGCAGGCCAAATGGCATCAGTACATTGATTATACGAGCATGTAAGGGGAAAACTTAACATAACATCAAAGCTTGAACTTTGGAAAGAAGGAAACATACTTACCTCGAATCTACTCAACTCAACCTCAACTCATGGATGCTCAACTCAACGCAGTATAAAAACAACAATAAAGATGCAGTTTACATAAAGCATTTAAAATAGTAGATAACAACTCAATGTATTCAAAAATACAAAATAAAACTCAGTTTGTATGTAAAAATACAAAATAACTCTGTTTCGGAGATTCTCTAACCGACAACCATCACTATGAGTTATGTGATGATACAACATCTCATCCACGCTTCCAGAACTGTCATATACCTTGACAGGGTATAGAACTCCTTAACTAAGTGGATCCACTATTCTATGCTTAAAAGCAATAAGGAATCATCTAAAAATTATGACCCTTTCTACCCACGTTAGCTATATGGTTTATGGGGGATATGAGTTGTTTGAACTTTCCCATATCGGTGCTCAATACTACTCCCAAAATATAAATTAGCTCATATGTTTTTTAAAAAAACATTTCCTCATCCTCAAATTTGAGATTATTACTCAAAAGGTTTCTCTAAAAAGAGATAGTACTCTAAACTCCCCATGAACTCTTTTGGAAATTGGTGTTTCCTCTCATCTTAAATGTAAAAACATTTACTCTTAGGAATACTTAGTTCCCATATATAATTTTAAAGAAAATGAAATCAACTCTACTCTTCCTCAAACTCAAGTACTCAAGTTTTAAAACAAGTTTTTAAAGTTTGTAAAAGACTTCTCAAAATGACTCCAATGAACTCTCAAGTCTTGACTCTTAACTCTACCTTGAATTTGAATTATGGATTCAAGGGTTATGATTTATGTTATGAATGATCTCTCTATGTTTATATGTATTTTAGAGTATGGATATCAAGTACAAAACATAGGTACGATTTGAGGGAACTCAAACAGGAAGAAGGACAGAAGGGTAGGGGACTTGGTGACCCTGACGCACTGAGTGGCGTGGGGCGCCAACCCCTAAACTACAGCAGGTGGGTTGGGTTGCACTGAGTGGCGCAACGCCCCAGGGCCCTACCTAAAAACACTTTCTTGGGGTGCACTGAGTGGTGATGAGTCCACAAATTGGACTCATCTAGGGCTATATTTTAATAGAAATTGTGTCCTCAAATGCTTATTTTTCCTCAATATCTGATGAAAACCCTTAAGTTTCAGGTATTTGAAGTTTGAAGGAAACCATGGACACTACATCGTAAAAACGAACGAAAAGGCTAAAAAGAATGAAGAAACGAAGGTTTGAGGATCACCGAGTCCACTTGGCGAGTCGCCGAAGGATTTTTACTTCGCCTTTTGTTCCAGTGTGCTGAGCCCTGAAGGAAAGGATCAAGTCAGCAGAGAAAGGGAGTAGTCGGCGTATCGCCGAATAGTTTCGCAAATCAGTACTATTTCACCCAATGACACAGAGCACGACAATGTTGAAGGTTGGTGCTAGACAGTGACGAACTAACCAAAGGGCGAATCGCCGAGTTGATCGGCGATTCAGAATAATGACGCCGAATGATTCACTGCAACACAAATCTATAATAACAATAAATACTAGTTAGAATTTTATTTTACGGAATCGAACAATTATTATAATTTCCAGATAAAATAGTACTTTTTGATATTTTTGCTCTAAGTTTGAGAGGGTTTCATCTTCTAGATTCGGAGTTGGGTCTCTTGGATTCTTCATTCTTGGCCTATAACAGGACTTAAATCTTCATACCCATTTAAATGCAAACTCATTTTGGTATAAATTTCTATGTCTTGTTCATGTCTAGCTAAAACCCCCATTTTTGGGGTGTGATTTAGCAAATATGTGTTGATATTATTGTTGGGCCTTGTTTGCTGATAGGTTAGATGTATTTTAATGGTGATTTCACCTAGTGATTGCAGTTTAATTTAATGGGTTTGTAGTTGCAAATACAAAACCACTCATGTGTTTTCAGCTTGCTCAAGAGAGAGGTCACGAAACCAAGACCGCTAGACTGATGGCATAAGGAGTGGGTCGACATGAGGTTCAGCCCGAGAGGGTGAGCCCTAGTCCCATATCCTAACACTCAGCTCGAGAGAGTGTTAGGATATGGGATCTATATTGATGAATTGTCCAAAAGTAACCTAACGATCCAAGGTTTCAATCAAGGAGGAAAATGATCAATAAGGAAGATTCATGTAGGATTGTCCATTGGCGACGTGAAATCAAACACTTTGATTCATGTTATAGATGCTAAAAAATCATACAACTTGTTGCTCGGACTTCCTTGGGTTCATGAAAATGGAGTGGTGCCATTTACTTTGCATCAATGCATGAAGTATATGAAGATGGAGAGTTAGTAAAAATCGATGTAGAAATCAATCCTTTCACTGAGACAGAGTCATATTTTGCAGATGCAAAATTCTATTTAGATTCTAGAAGATCAAATATAGATGAACCTGCACAAGCTGACTCAATTGATCTCGTAGATAGTAAAGTTCAATGGGCCGCTATCAAGATGTATAAGAAGAGAATAGAAGAGGTTTCCATTAAGCTTTCACCATCTAAAGGAGACATGCAGACCAATATTGATAATGAGAAACCAATTTTTCACTACATTCCACGTGAAGGTCGAAAAAGGGGAAAACCACTGCTAGAGGAATGTACTCAACATGTTCACCCACCGAGGAAAGAATTGAGTCACACAACATTCCAAGATTTGAAGGAGAAAATGACTATCCCAGTGGCACAAGTCCCGTATATCCCTTTGGAGCCATCCAAAGGCAATACCCAAGTTGGTAAGATAAAAGGCAACTTTGATAAAAAGGTCTTCATATTATTTGAAAAATCAGGTTACAACTTCTCAAATCCAGCAAAGTTAGGAGAACTCAGGGATGAAGTCATTGGTGAAAAGATACATGGGCTTACAAAGTCTCAAATGCGGTTGAGAAAGCAAAGATATTATGTCGCCACTCCTAGGTTTGGGTTAGGATTTAGCTTGCCGTAGACTTTTTGGATTTCATCTAAGAAGGAAAAGGAAATAACTTCATCCCACCACACCTCTGTAGAAAAAACAAAGGAGTCTAAGGAGGGTAAAACGCCACGATGGACTTTGGCGTTTGAACGCATTGGGAGATTGACACCCCGTGTCTCTACATTTGAAAGATTGGGCCACAAAGACGAAGAGGAATTTTCCGAACAAGTGGAGGGAGATGCCACCACCTCAAAGATCTCTGTATTTCATCTCTTGGGAGCAAAAAGGAAATCATTATCGGGAAAGACATTGTTGGAGCAAGAAAATCAAGATTTTTGTGATGTGATCGATAACAAAGAGATTCGTAGTGTCTTCCCATCAAGTATGAAGAGAAATTCTGTATTATCAATTACCACAGATGGTTCGTTGAAGGTAAAAAGAAACATTGTTCTTTTCACTAACTAGTTTCATGAAAAACAAAAAATGAGCAAGGAAAAGCCATCAAAGTCTTCGTAGCAAGTCAGAGGGAAGATTCAAACTTGATACAATCATCCTATCACATAACAGTGGAAGAAGGTCCACACATTGATGATATAAATGTTGATGTCCAAGAGGCTCCCCCTAAACTAAAGGATGGCGTACAATCAACCATAGACGACCTCAAGGAACTAAATCTTGGCACTCTAAAAGATCCACGCCAAACCTTTATTAGTGCACTTCTTACACCACAAGAAAAGAGGAAATACTTCAAGTTATTAGTTGACTACAAAGATATTTTTGCTTGGTCGTACAAAGAAATGACGGGCCTTAGTCCCAGGATAGTTATTCATCATTTGGGGATAAAAAACGGAACACGTCCTACAAAGCAGTCAGAACGAGTGTTTTTCCCTAAGTTGGTAACACAAATTGAAGTGGAGGTCAACAAGCTCATCGAAGCTGGATTTATCCGAGAATTGAAGTACCCATTGTGGATCTCAAATATTGTACCGGTTAAAAAGATTAATGGTCAAATACATGTCTGTGTTGATTTTCAAGATTTGAACAAGGCATGTCCAAAAGATGACTTCCCTCTGCCAATCATTGAGCTCATGGTTGATGCTACAACTGGGCATGAAACTATGTCATTTATGGATGGGTCTTCTAGATATAATCAAATCAGAATGTCTCCAAAAGATGAAGAATACACTGCCTTCCGAACTCAAAAAGGGATTTATTGTTACAAAGTGATGCCATTTGGTCTAAAGAATGCTAGTGCCACCTACCAACGTGCAATGCAAAACATATTTGATGACATGCTTCATAAGAGGGTGGAATATTACGTTGATGACTTGGTGGTAAAGACGAAACAAAGGGAACACCATCTTGAAAACCTTCGAATTGTTTTTGAGAGGTTAAGGAAATTTGACTTGAAGATGAATCAACTCAAATGTGCATTTGGGGTTACCTCAGGAAAGTTTCTTGGCTTTATTGTGCGTCACCATGGAATTGAAGTTAATCCCGCAAAGAATAATGTCATCCAAAAAATGCAGGAGCCAAAGAGCTTGAGAGACCTCCTTAGGCTACAAGGAAATTTGGCATTCATTCAGAGATTCATCTCTAACCTGGCCGGACGATGTCAACCCTTTAATCATTTAATGAAGAAGGATGCTCCTTTCCACTGGACCAATCATGTCGAAATGCTTTTGAAAGCATCAAAAGATACTTGTTGAATTCACCTGTATTAGGGGCACCAACTCCTCGAAAGCCATCTACATCACTAAGGATGTCCCCAAGACCCAACTGGGTAATTAAAAAAATAGAATTAATATCCAATGAGGAATAAAAGGCAAGTTTAGAGAAATATTCAAGAGGTGACTTTTACCTGATGTGCCAATTCTGTCAAGGGCATTGTAGAACCCGCAGCACCATCTTAAAAGATCGCAATTTCAATACTAATGGAATCCAATTCAGCAAACTCACATTGTTGATTGTTAAATTACTTAGGCTTTTTCTTCAAACGCTTCCAATGTAGCTCTTGGCTAACATTGTTCTTGTTGGAGCTAGAGGATGCACTAGTACTGATGCCAATCTCATGGAGTGAAATAGACGTTTGGGACGTGTTTGTACAAGATGGTGCAATGCCAAGTGACTTTTCAACACTTTTGTCCGATGAGTTGGAAGGTTTCTTCCTCTTGAGAGTTATGTCGATCACCTCGTTATCAGTGATGTTGTCTACCTGGGGAGTTTGTAAAGGACTCTTAACTCCATTATCCACATGTGTAGCCTTGACCTTCGAATTTTTAGACTTGGAAACAACTTTGACAGATTGCGGAGGGATATTTGGTGTCACCTTGGACTTTAAAGAGTGAGGAAGCTTTTCTTGAAGTTGTTCTCCTTTGGTTGGTAAAGAGGCATCATCCTTTTTCGGACCTCTCAAAATTGTGTGGGTTCTTTGTCTCAGCAAAATCTCTCGATGGGACGATCACCAGTCTGAATACTCATGAGTAATTAAAGACCCCTTATTGGATGGACGCATTGGTATGATGATCTTCAAAGAGCTTCCAAGGCGAACACATGAATCCCATAGTTGCACCAAAGCTAGCAGTGAACCATCATAATCCTTCTCTATCAATGCACCTGGAACATCTTGACAATACCCAAATTGTGAACTAAATCGGTGAGGGCTATAAGGCTCCACAATCAGTTCATCATCCAACCTCAAAGTGACAAAACTTGAACAAAGGCCTATGAGAAAATCGCTCCATGAAGTGGACCCTTTTCCACTATCATCAATATGCTGCTCTTTTCTTTATAGCATGGCCAGATTGTGGAGGTTATGCACATTTACTTGTTGAAATAACTTGCGAGCGTCAACAAGGTCAAAATGTTTTGCCATCTTTTCAGCAGAAATTTGCCACATTCGCACACCTCGTTGGGGGTGGGTAACACGATAGTAGGTCTCAAAATACTCACCTATCCATCCATGTACATAATGAATGGGAAGTAGTATATCACAAGCACTCAAGTTTGAAGAAGTGGATATATCCTTGAGGCCACGATAGATGCTTGCAAGGACCGGAACCGCCAAAAAAAATATTTCCCCATAAGCCATCAAGCTTGCAACTTTGAAGACACTAGCACGAATACAATCATCTTTCTTATTAGGAAGAACAAACTTTCAAAGCCATCATGCAAGAAAAGCCGCCAGATAAGTCTCATCTCTAAGTGATTCTTCTATGCCATGCTCGACAAAAGGAGTATTATCTTATTCGGTTCGTGGTAAAAAGCTCATATCAATATTTCCAAAAGGATCATGATTCATCCTTGGTTTTGTACGACTTTTAGACGTCCTTGGTGAAGGCTCAACATATTTTCTCGGTCCCCTAAACCAGAACTTTGTCCATTCTCAAAAGGAAACTCCGTCGATAGAGCTTTGGTAAGTCAGTAGAACGTCGAAAACAAGTAGGAGCAGCTTCTTGGGAGAAAATACTTCCCTTGATCATCTATATATGTTAAACTCCTTAGCCGAGGTTATAACTTCATCATAAAAGGAACCATGAACAGAAAGGCCTCCAATGGTTCTCAAATCCCATAAAGAAATAGATAACTCTTCAACGAAGGTAGAGACCGTATTGGTGGATTGATGCCAATTCTCGCAAAAGGCCTGGAGAACATTTTTATTATGGTCATATGTGAACATTGAAGCAAAGATAGTATCATAAGTTTTGATGTTGTCCAAAGTCTCCTTGCAATGGGCGAGCACATCCTCTACCCACTCCCAATAGCTAGACGTATAGCCAACCTCACCAAATCTGAGAGGAGGAACACTCCAACTACTAAGATTCTCATCACGAAGAAAAGGGATGGCAGCAACAACATTTTGATGAGTGGAAGACTTCAAGAGGAAAACTTTTTTAGTTCTGACTTTGCTAGAAAAATTGTCCATTGTCGCTACTGGAAATCAAGATTGCACAATGTGGCTCTGAAAAAAAATGTGTTACTTCGGCGAAAACACAATTGGAGAAATCAAGAGACAAAAATATCTAACCATCAAAATACGAATTCAATATTGAAAATCAAAACTGTAGCAATTGAAGAGGAATTTGGCTACAAATATTTTATATGTCGTAGTTCAATGTTTCTAGTTTTAGAAAAATCAAACGACTTGCGATTTCAATTTTTCTACAACGAGATATGAATTATACACTACAGACGTGCAAATCTGTCAATCAGAAATGGGTTCAACATTGAAGATCAAAACTGTAGCAATTGAAGAGGAATTTGGCTACAAATATTTTACATGTCGTAGTTCCATGTTTCTAGTTTTGGAAAAATCAAACGGCTTGCGATTTTGATCTTTCTACAATGAGATATGAATTTTACAGTACGGACGCCCAAATCTGACAATCAAAAACAGGTTCAACATTGAAGATTAAAAATGTAGCAATGGAATAGAAATTTGGCTATGATTTTTTTTATGTTATAGCCCCGTGTTTCTAATTTTGGAAAAATTAAACGGCTTGTGATTTCGGTTTTCTACAATTAGATATGAATTTTACACTATAGACGCACAAAGCTGAACCATCAAAACGTGTTACTGCTAAACAAGATTCAAAGTTACCTGAGAAAGTAGAAAGAGTGTTTTTTCTTGAAGATTTTGAGATATGATGGAGGCTACGTCTCTCGATTTTATGAAAACAAAACAAGCGACGCCGCAGCTAAACAGTTAAATACACTCGGATAACTTGTTTTTTGTAGAGCCTAAAATTTTGTGTGATGAAATTCTTTGTGCATTGGAGAGAATTATATAGAGATTCTTGTGAAAGCTTTCTAATCCTTTCACAAGGCATAATAAAGTGAATTTGGAAGAAGAAAATCTTATTTGGGTTGAGATATTCACTATCCATTTTGAAGCCACACCAATATGAAAGGATGAACCAAAGAGTTAAGGAAAGAAGAATATCTTAATTGACTTGGATACCAAAGGAAAGTTAATATTCTTTTTGTTTGATTTAAAATTCCAATCAATCTTCTTGATTTTCTAACGCCTTGCAATGAAGATCACATGGAAAAATTGTTACCACTCACTAGACCCATCTATTTGAAATCAATATAGAGGGGCCACGTGGTTGTCGAGCAAGAATGTTTTAAAAAAATAAAATTGAGTTCACTACAAACAAATCATTTGGAGTGGTCTAGTTAGAATACGAAGACAAGAAACAGATACTCTTGAAGTCTCAACAATGCATTCATGAAGACTTCAACTCTCGTCGTCAAATTTGGCAAGCCTATACGTCGACAAGTCTCGAAAAATGAATACACATTCATGAAGACTTCAACTTTCGTCGTCAAATTCGGTAAGCCTACACATCAACAAGTCTCAAAAAAATGAAAACATATTCATGAATACTTCAAGTCTTGTCGCCAAACTTCGGCAAGCTTATACGTCGACAAGTCTCAAATAAATGAAAACACATTCATGAGTACTTCAAGTCTCGTCGGCAAACTTCGGCAAGCCCATACGTCGACAAGTCTCAAAGTAAGGGGAATTTGTAGACACATAAATTTTATTGGATTAGATTCATAAAAAATTTGAATTAAATTCATGCTCATTTGGGCTGAAAGATTAATTTGGGATTTACAAATAAATAAAGTCATTTTATTAAATTCAAATCCAAGGTCCATTTCACGTTGAAGCCCAAACTCATGCCACGTATCATAGTGACTAGGCACCCAAGACCAATAAGGTGGCGCCACGTGTCCAAATGAGGTGGTAGTCCCAAACAATTGCAAGAAGCAATCACAATCCACCAAATGTCAAAATGACATCCTTTACCAATCATATGCAACCTTGTCCACCCCCTACAACTATAAATAGGGGATGCACATGACATTCTAAGGGCATTAAGAAAACTCTTCAATAAGCATTCTGCAATTGGAGAAAGGTACAACACCAACTACATAGCTCTTCGAAGGAGAGGTCAACAAAATTCTTCCTAGAGATCGACTTGAAACGACGAAGCGCTTCCCGATGTTTTTAGAGATCAACCACATCTCAAGGAGGTCTACATCATCCAACAATTCGAGAAGTACGCTATTGAATGCCCTCAAATCTTGGAGAAGTTTAGGAGAGAAGAATCAAGAGAACAACAGAATTATACTCACAATGATTCATTAATAAAAATCACATTTTTCTTTTATTTATTTTGCTTGCAGTTAATTTTTAACGCTTAAGGAAATTTGTTGCGAACATCGAGTACCCTAAAAATGTCAAATTTGACGGAGATACACAATTGATTTTTTTGTGACAAAATGTGTATTCTCTATTGGTTAAATATCTTGCATCGAAGGGAATTTTGTATGAATAAATGGACTTCTACCCTAACCATGGATTCAGGCCCAACTTCCATAAAATTGTCTTACGGGAGACATTCTAGTTATGTCGCCCAAAATGGAAGGAATTTTCGCATATACCCATTAAAAAAGTAACTTAATTATGCTTCATAACTATAGTTTGCTAATTACGATTCGTAGTTACATGTTAGAGGAAGGAGAGAGGCAAGCGAGAGAGGGTAGAGAGGGGAGAGAGGCGAATTGTATATGTATATCTGTCAAATAATTGTACATATGTAACTGGTATACATATGTATTTGTATATGTGGTGAGCGAGATTGAGAAAGGGAGGAGATAGGGGAGCGAGAGAGGGCAGAGTGGTGAGAGATTATTTGTATTTGTATATCTGTCATATAATTGTATATGTATAATTTGTATTTGTATATGTATAAAAGAGGAGAGAGACGAGAGAGAGGAAGAGAGGAGAGAGGTGACGTAATTACAACTAAAATTAAGTTGTGAGCCGTAATTAATTTAAACTATATCTATGTTAGCTAATTAACTAGTATATATTTACTTATCCACATAATTTTCCCTTGTTAATTCATCCCCTTGTTAAGTAAATATAGTGTATAACTTCTGTAATATTTCATAATGAAAAGTGTATTAGTCTAAACGAAATATAATATAATATAAATAAAGTATAATTAAATTTGGCATAACAATTTGTTATGCATTTGATAACTAATGAACTTTCATCTACTTATTTTTCATCTTGAAACCATTCGATTACAAATACAATGAAAATAGAAAATTGCACAAGATTATGACAGTTCAGTGAGGACAACAATACGATAAACTTAGTATTTAAACTGTAGTTGACCTTTAAGAAATTAACTTCAAGTCATTATATTAAATTAATACTATTTAAGTGTACATGATTTTTTAAATTTTGAATGCTACTATCAAACTCAGCTAAAAAATTATGCGAACAAATGTACACGGAACAGATCAAAAAAATTATTATTATGTGGGTGTTGTCGATGGTTTGGAGTCTCTACGAATTTATGGGAGTTAGCTCCGCAATCACCCCCACATCATTTGTCATCCTTAAATGCAGTGGTGTATGTACAATTTTCTGTAAGTGATGTCACATTAAAAATAAATAAATTATAATGTAATATTAAAAACAAAACACAATATAAATAAGATCAACAACAATAACAACATACCAAGCAAAATACCACCAAGTGAGGTATGGAGAGGGTAGAGTGTACGCAGACCTTATCACTACTTCGTGGAGATAAAAAAACTATTTTCAAAAGCCCTTACCTCAAGTGTATCAAACCCAAGTAGAGGAAGAACCGAAGAAGAGAACAATGAAGAAAACATAGTCATTAATAAGAAACACAATGCAAAGTCAACAAAAAAGGAATACTAACAAATATCAAAATAGTGTGATAATTGAAAACACAATAAATAACAAAAACTACAAAAAATTGACTATTACTACGACTACTACCCGTCTACACTAATACGTGATCTCAACTCCTTTCAATCTATTATATATTATTACTCAGGTTGAGCAGTTTTTATTTTTGTGGATTAAAAATAACCTCATTAGAAAAAATTGAAATTGTTATATACTTAGCAAACTAAAATTAACAAATTAAATTGAAAAGAAGAACAATAGAGAGAGTACACAAGCAAAGAGATAGAGAGTATTGTATTTCAATATGTATATATTCATTTGTAAATGTAGTGACTATTTATAGCCATAAGCTAATGTACAAATGTATAACTTGGCCATTAATTGGTCAAGTGATGGTAGTCTTCCAAAGGGTGGTTCCCACATGACATGCATCTTTGCCTTCCACCATAACAAGTGATGAAAGTCCTTAAATTGGTGGGTTCCACGTGACATTCACCTTTGTTTTACAACACTCCCCTTGGATGCCCATGTAAAGGAAAATTTAAAAAAATATACATAGACATTCATAATACGCATTACATGTTGCCTCATTAAAAACCTTTCTAGAAAAATCCTGTGGGACAAAACCTAGACTAAGGGAAAAAGTGTACAACGCGTAGTTTACTCCCCAGGATAAAAACCACAATTCAAATGGTTAAGTCTTCACTTTCCAATCTTGCGTACCATCTATTCAAGAGTTCAGGCTGGTAAAGGTTTGGTGAATAAATCTGCTGGATTATCAATTGAACAAATTTGTTGTACATCAATATCACCATTCTTCTGGAGATCATGTGTGAAGAATAATTTTGGTGAAATGTGCTTCGTTCTATCTCATTTAATGAAGCCTCCTCTTAATTGAGCTATTCATACATCATCGTCTTCAAAGAGGACTGTGGGTACCGTGATATCACAATTCAGACCACATCTTTCTTTGATGAAATGTATAACTGATCTCAACCATACACATTCTCTACTTGTTTCATGAATATCTATTATGTCAGCATGATTTGAAGAAGTAGCGACAATAAACTGCTTCGTAGATGGCCATGATATAGCAGTACCTCCATATATAAACAGATAGTCTGTTTGAGATAGAGCTTTATGTGGGTTAGATAAATAACCTGCATCTGCATGACCAACAAGATCTACACTATCTTTGTCAGTATAAAACAGACCCATATCAGTGGTCTCTTTTAGATAACGCAATATATATTTAACTACATTTCAATGTCTTTGTGTAGGAGAAGGACTATATCTTGCTAACAAATTAAGAGAAAATTCTATGTCAAGTCTCCTAGAATTAGCAAGATACATAAGGGCACCAATTGCACTAAGATATGGTACTTCAGGATCAAAAGGTTCCTCATTCTCTTCTTGAGGTCGAAATAGATCTTTACTCACTTCAAGTGATCGAACAACCATTGGAGTACTTCATGGATGTGCTTTGTCCATGTAGAATCGTTTTAAAATTTTCTCAGTATAGGCAGATTGATAGATGAAGACCCGTCTGCTAAATATTCAATTTGCAGACCAAGACAAAGTCTTGTCTTTCTAAGGTCTTTCATCTCAAATTCTTTCTTTAGATATTCAATTTTCTTTTGAACCTCTTAGAGGTTCCAATGAGATTTATGTCCTCAACATAAATGTCAAGTATAACAAATTCTAATACCGTTTTCTTAATAAAAATATAAGGACAAATGACATCATTCATATATCCTTTATTTATCAAGTACTCACTGAGACGATTATCCACATGCGCCATGATTGTTTTAAGCAGTATAATGACTTTTGTAATATGATTGAGCTCATTTCACGAGATTTTGAACTATATGCTTCATTCATTTTAAGTCCTTCTAAAATTTTCATATAAATTTCATTATCAAGTAAACCGTAAAGATAAGCTGTAACCACATCTATTAGATGTATTTCAAAATTTTCATGTACAACTAAATCGTTGAGATATCAAAAAGTTATTGCATCCATAATCGGTGAATATGTTTCTTCATAATTGATACCGGGTAGTTGAGAGAATCCTTGTGCAACAAGGCGTGCCTTGTATCTTACAATTTCCATATTTCTCTCATTTCTTTTTTAAAAAAAGACCCATTTATAGCCAACTGATTTAACATCATTAGGCATTTGGACTACTATTTCAAAAACCTCATGTTTAGCAAGTGAATTCAATTCTGATTGAATTGCCTCTTTCTTTTTTGGCCAATCACATCTTCGTCGATATTCTTCAACAAATAGAGGTTCATGATACTCATTGTCTTGCATAATGTTAAGTGCAATGTTATAAGCAAAAACATTCTCCACCATAATTTCTGATTGATTCAACTTCATCCCATTATTCGAAGAACTTATTGATAGTTCTTCATTCACTTGAGACTCGAGGTCATTAATTTCTTCAGAAATATCATGATTAATCAGATCTTGAATCTCTTCGTGAGATTCTTTTATAGTGTCATTTTTCGTACTTCTAGAATTTTTATTCTATGAACCCAATGGTCTGCCACACTTTAGGTGTGTATGAGATTCAGAAGCTATGACACTATTAGATGAACCTGTTGGAACATCAATTCAGATAGGCACATTCTACGGGGATATGCGACTTAGTTATCCTTTTTAAAGCAGTAAATGTGTTTGACATTTGATTTGCTATGTTATGCAATGGATGATCTTTTGGACCTCTTGTTCACACATAGGGGAACGTGGATCAAAATGAGATAATGATGAAACTTTCCATGTAATTTCACTTCTAAGTTCCTTTTTCTCTCCCCCTAATTGCGAAAAACTTTCAAATGGACAATCTGCAAATCTTGCAATGAATAAATTTCCCATCAATGGCTTAAGGTAGCGAATTATGGAGAGTGAATCAAACCCAACATATATGCCTAACCTTATTTGGGGGCCATCTTAGTGCGCTGAGGTGGTGCTACTGGCACATATACAACACATCCAAAAATTCATAGATGAGCAATATTTGGTTCATGACCAAACACCAATTGTGACGGAGAGTATTTATTATAATGAGTCGGTCTGAGACAAACAAGTGATGCTACATGTAAGATAGCATAACGCCAAACGGTAGTGGGCAACTTAGTTTTCATAAGTAGAGGTCTTGCTATCAATTGTAAGCGCTTAATAAATGACTCAACAAGGCCATTTTGAGTATGAACATGAGCTACATGATGTTCAACTTTTATCCCTATTGATAAGCAATAATCATCAAAAGCTTGAGACGTAAATTCTCCAGCTTTATCAAGGCAAATAGCCTTAATGGGATGATCTAAAAATTGTGTTCTTAATTGTATTATTTGTGCCAATAATTTTGCAAACGCCAGGTTGCGAGACGATAAGAGACACACATGAGACCATCTTGAAGATGCATCTATTAGGACCATAAAATATCTAAACAACCCACTAGATGGGTGAATATGTCCACATATATCCCCATGTATACATTCTAAAAATTGAGGGGATTCAATGTTAACCTTCAATGGTGATGGCCTAGTAATCAATTTGCCTTGACAACAAGCAACACATGAAAACTCATCACTCATAAGAATCTTCAGGTTCTTTAACGAATGTCCATTTGAATTTTCAATGATTCGTCTCATCATTATTGATCCACGATGGCCTATTCGGTCATGCCATAGCACAAACACATTTAAATCAGTAAACTTATGATTTACGATCGAATGTGCTTCGATTGTGCTAATTTCTACATAATATAAGCCATAAGATAAGGTTGGTAATTTCTCCAAAACACATTTCTGGCCTGAGACATTCTTGGTTATACCAAGGTATTCAATATTCATTTCATTTAGCGTTTCAATATGATATCCATTTCAGCGGATATCTTTAAAACTTAACAAGTTTCTTGGGGATTTAGAAGAGAACAACGCATCTTCTATAACAAGTTTTGTCCCCTTAGGCAGAAATATAGTAGCTCTTTCGAAGCCTTCAATCAATTTCGAATTACCAGAAATTGTAGTAACATTTACTTTTCTTCTAAGCAAGTAAGAAAAATATCTCTCATTTTTAAATATGGCATGTGTTGTTCCACTGTCAACTACACAAATATCCGCATGATCAACTATTGATCCAAACGAAATTTGGGGCATATCCATATTTTTTCAAAAAATATATAAACAAAGTAAAATATTACTATTAAACATGGCTATTATATTAACAGGGATTAGAAAAACATAAACATACCGACTAGTACAAGCAAACAGAAAAGAAAATTATCTAGATTATCGCGGGCTCGTCACTGATCGTTTTTCCTTCAGGGAATAGAAAGAAATCAGCTACATCCAGATGCATAAACTCAACATTATCTTCAGAGATGAAATTTGCTTCTGCATTATTATCCATCTTATGTATGGGCCCAACATTATCTTTAGAGATAAAGTTTGCTTCTGGATTATTATCACTCTTTTTCAAGGATGTCTGATAGAGCTGAACTAGACACTTAGATGATCGATAGGTATGTGACCAGTGCCCCATTCCTCCATATTTATGACATACACTTTCTGAATTTTTCTTTTGCATCACTTCTTGTCTTTCAGCCTTCCTTTTATCCTGCTGGTCATTTTTTGGTGCAAGACGACCATCATAATTATAATTTATTTTATGACCAAGACCACGACCGGGGCCACGGCCATGATCGGAGCCACAACCTCTTCTCGCGGGTGATAATTTGCCTGATTCACTTCAGAGAGTGACATAAAACCAACGAGCCAACTTTCATAATTTTTAATCAACAGGTCGTTATGTTGTTCAACAATAAGAAGATGTGAAAGTAATTCAGAATATTTTTTAAAATCCATTTCTCAATATTGTTATTGCAAGAGCATGTTCACGGGAGGAAATAAGGAGTATGTTTTCTCAAGCTTAGCATGTTCAGTGACATCTTCTCTGCATAAATTTAACTGTGATATAATTTTATACATGGAAGAATTATATTCAGTTATACTTTTAAGTGTAGTAACCTCAAATTGAACCAATCATGACGCGCCTGTGGAAGAATGATGAACTTCAGGTAGTCATATCTATCTTTCAAATTATTCCACAGTATAAAGGGGTCTTTAATAGTGAGGTATTGCATTTTCAACCTCTCATCAAGATGGTGGCGGAGAAATATCATTGCTTTGACACGATCTTGGTTGGATGCCTAGTTATTATCTTTGATGGTGTCTACTAGAGCCCATCACATCCTGGTGGATTTCAGCGTCTAGTATCCATGACAAGTATCATTTGCCCGATATATCCAAGGCAACAAATTCAAGTTTGGAATTATTAGACATTTTTAGAAAAATAAAATCCTTACCCTTTTTACCTATCTCGTGCTGATAACGTGTTATAAAATAACTACTTAGCAAACTAAGATTAACAAACTAAATTGAAAAGAAAGAACAATAGAGAGAGTACACAAGCAAAGAGATAGAGAGTATTGTATTTCAATATGTATATATTCATTCGTAAATGTAGTGGCTATTTATAGCCATAAGCTTATGTACAAATGTATAACGTGGCCATTAATTGGTCAAGTGATGGTAGTCCTCCAAAGGGTGGTTCCCACATGACATGCATCTTTGCCTTACACCATAACAAGTGATGAAAGTCCTTAAATTGGTGGGCTCCATGTGGCATCCGGCCATCTACCTTTGTTTTACAACGTAAATACTTTTATTTAGTTTCATAAATCGTTTTTTTTTTAATTCCATCAACTAAGGAAACAAAAACATCCTTCCTTGAACATCTAAATAATATTTTATCGCATGTTATGATATAATACATGTTATTCTTGACTATTGGTTCAAGATTTTGCTATCTTTCCAAAAGTCCATAGTTTAAACATGGACAAAGCATCTTTTTGTGTATATGTTTGAGGCAAGTGAGCTACAATAATTTATATGTTAGGTAATGTAATTGTACTAGATTTATCCTCATTTTTGTTTTTCCCTTTTAATTACTTAAGCATATTTATAACAAAAAAATATCGAATTAGTATCACATTAAACCCTTCAACCTAAGAAAACACAATGATCTCTGACTAGGAATAAATTTGAATTCCACTCCTACACAAATGGAGAAGATGATCGTTGGGAAAAGTCTATGAAACTTATTTTATCTATTTTCATTATAAACGTCTTTCCCTTAATTTTAAGCAAGTCATTTTTCTTAAAAAGGTTTTATTTAAAAGGTTTAACCAACCAACCAAACAAAAAAAATATAAAAGCATTTTCCCAATTACCAAACACACCCCTAGGGGCACACCAATCTTTTAAGTTCTACCTTCGTTTCCTATTGACTCACCACCCATTTCCTAGTTTCCTGGCTACTAGAACTAATAACAAAGATCAAAGAGTCAAAAGAGATCGTTTGATTGCTGGATAGGAGCTTATTTATCCGTGCATTAAATCCTAGATAATTTGTGTCATGTTTGCTACCATAAATAAGCTATATATGAAATTGAACATGCCAAAGACAGTTTTTGGTTAGTTTAGAAAGTAACAAATACATATACAAGTTGTGAGAGAACTTATTATATAATTTTATGCAAGATGAAAAATGAAATAACTATACCATACATAACTGATCCCTACATAACTCTAACCAACAACCAACAAACCCTAAGAGGGTAGAAAATCATCCGATCAGCCCAAAAGAAAGAAGAGAAATTTTACTAAAACGTAATGTCCAACAAGCTGTGATTTGAAACTGGGAAAATTTCCAGCGAACAGCAGTCTTTTTACCTCGAAACATGTTATAATGCAGAAGAAAATTAATGAGCAGAAACTCAAAAAAGGTAAGTCTCATAAAAGACACTTGTTAATACATTTTCACCACCTGCCAAAGCAACAGTTCAATAGAACTTGTTGATTTTAGAATGAGTCAAGAAAAATAACTTTTAATCGTCCTCCTCTGGGTCAAAATCTTTAACCTTTACATCAGCGTCCTCTCCATACTGGATGCAGTTGTCAATCTGAGATAAGATGTACTGTATGCTGCAAAATGGTAGAGAACATTGGTCTTGGTCATTAAGACTACATAGCACAAAAGGTGCCTTTCAACAGGCTATGTACATACACATTTGCACATATGAGTTATCATTCTACTGGTGATTCAAACATCTAATGTATGTATCCCTAATGTCAGAAAGTTTTTTGTACTCTTAAGTTTACCAACCAAGCAGTTTCAATAAGAAAAGGCTAATATCTGGACACTAGACGCACATATATCACTCTACTGTCAACTTCACATTGTTATTTGACAACACTACTATGAGAACCCAGAACAGGAAGCAGGGAATGAAAAAATGAGCACCAGGTACACATTGACAGAATCGAGACAGTAAAAACATCAATAAATTGATATTTTCCATAAGTAAATCAAGCTTTAAAATTCAATCTACGGGCCAAACAAACCTCTGCTTCCCATGTAGAATATGCTAAGGACCCATCTGACGATAAAAAAATATTCACTTTTTTCAAGAATATCTTCACTCTGTTCATATCTGATAAATGCATAATCCAGTTCTATTTCTGCCAGTGGTTTTGTTAATTAGCATTTTTTTCCTTTCAAAAATCTATGAAATTGTGTACAAGAAAAGCTGGTATAATCGTAGTGGTATGCACCTAGTGGTGTAGAGCAGTTCTAGGAATAAAATTCTTTTGCTAGCTTTTACAATGTCATTATAATCACCAACTAGAAAGCTGGACCAGAATCATTTAAACACAGGGTAATGCAGTTAGGGGTTGTTTGGTAGAGTGTATAAGAATAATGCTAAATAGAATGTATTAGTAATGCTTGCATTAACAATGCATGTATTAGTGTATTAGTTACGCTTGCATTAATTATATATAGATTATTTTAATGCATTGTTTGGTTTGATGCATTAAAAATAGTATGTATTGCATTAAAAAAGTTATTTACAAAGAAGGTACTAGTAATTGCATTATTTTCCTAATACACTCTACCAAACGACCCCTTAAAGAGTTGTTTGAGATATTATTAGTCAAGTTGAGTGATTTTGCTAGTTTTTAGAAATTGGTATAAATCATATTTCATGTTTATTTAGGAAAAGTACACTCAAACATTAACATTATTCCTCATATTGTTTGAAAAACATATAATCAAACATAACGTAATTTATTTAGGTTTCTATGGCCAAATGCCTACTCAAATTTACCACCCGAGTATATTACCTGCTCTCTTTTCTCAGGTCAAGAGGGATAAAGCTCACCATGCTGTACTGGTCCACCTGTACACAAGAAAATAACAGCCATTACGAATCACTTTCTTCTTATATCTTTTCATTAGAAAAAAGCCATGAGTCAAGTACAGCGAAAACAGTGGCAGACAAGGCATATCCTACGAGCCTATACAATCTCGTATCTAACTTAGGAGAAAGAACCTCTTTAAGTTGTCATTAAGTACCAATGTAAAAGAGAATAATGAGGTACAAAAGACATGATAGTCAATTCAATAACTAATACACAAATTCTTGGAAACATCATAACTATCAGAGCTTACCACTTCAATCAATGATTTGTTAAGCTTTTGAAATTGTGGAGCCATTCGCTGATTCAATTCTGCCAGTAACAGATGCGGCTCTGGATTCAAGTAACTAAAGGAAAAATATATTTTAATAAACTCTAAAACAATGAAGGGCCAAAGACATAGAGAAGATGGTTATAGTAGGACTAACTTCTCAACTTCCTTTTTGTTTGTCACAAGATCCATTTTTGAGAGTATGTTAACATGGGGTAGTTCAAGTTGAACCATAGCAGAGAGTGAAGCCATACAACCACTTATGAATTTGGTCACATCTGTAATAAACTGAGATACCAAAAGAACATGAACATCCATGGACAACAGAAGGGGAGGGAAAAAAGAAGAAGAGATTCAACTTGTAAAGACCACGCACCTGAGAATCAAGTAAATATACAACACAAACATTAAAATTTTTACGCCTTAGGTGTTCCACGAAGTTCTTCAGCACAGGAACATGTGAGAAAAGCTCAATCTGGCCTATATAATGATGAGAAGTAAGTAATCTTTATATATATGTGTCTATGTGTCTGTGAGTGCATCTGTGCATATCTTTCTACAAATATGTTTGTTAAGAGACAAGACTACTGGTCAGTGTAGAAGTTTAGATAGTGGGTAGTCATAATCAGGAGACAAATGTCCAAAGAGCAAAAATATAACAATGTAGAAATACAGTTGGGAAACTTGAAAGTACTTTTCCTGAGTTAAGTAGGAATTACATGAGTGCACTGAACTAATATGAATTGCTTGATCATATTTAATCTTCAGTGACTTGACAAGAGAAAGAGAGAAAACACCTTAACTATTTCCTTGGGATAGAAAGATGGAGCCCAATGAGTGGAAAAGGTAGGAGGTTCTCAGTTTGATGTGAGCCTTAAGTAATGCATTTACAAATAACAAAATCTTAAGTTCTCATCTCATATCTAAGATTGCTCCATCATTGTCCAATAGAGTAGAAGCTTCTTAATCTCGTAAGTTGCATAACCCATTATCTCAATATTGGAAGTACGACAGAACAGATAACAGAATCTCAAACTCTCTCTCATCTCACTAATTTTTCTTTTACTAAAACAACTGTCTACTACCCAGCAACCGATTATGCAAACAGCTTCTAAGATCAGTCAACATGAATCTATCCTTGACTAATCATCAGGAGTATATATCTGAGCATACAATATTCATTCACTGATAATATACTCACTAGAAACAAGGAGGGATGTCATGGATATGAACATTGCAATAAGAATTAGACAAGTATCTCAAAATCAATTCAGATGCTTCGATACAAATGTGTGCAGTAGTACAACATTCCAAAGTCATTTAACAAGAAACAGCTAGCCCTTGATTTTATTCCATGAACTATCTAAATGGCAAGCATATGTAAAGACAATTTTAAGGAAAACACAGCTGCTAGTCAAACTCTCCGAGACGGTCCACCATCCTACGTCCCCAGAGTATTTACTTACATGAAGTTATGTTAGTAATATTTTAGGTTAGTATCTTAGCCTACTGCTAATAAAATTCTGTAGGTCTACACATTAGAGTTAGCAGAAAATGTGTAAAGGAAAAATATTACATACCTATATGATGATTGTACTACTGCTAATAAGAACAACAAATATAAGAGGGGAAAAGTACAAGTACCTGGGCAGTCAAAGACTAGGTAGTCATCATCCAAGTAGTTTTCCAACTCTTCTGTTAGCCACTCGTCCAAATTTTCTTCAAGATGTCTGAGATCACCATCAAGGGATTACAAATTTGATCAGGGACAAAAATAGAATGTTAAAGTTTCCATTCATTAGAACTGGGACTCAAAAAACGACAATCTTTTAGGGAAGGATACTCCATGCAATACATAAGGCCACCATTTGGTCCCAAACCAAGTTCTTCCATAACTTCATCCAGCGAGATGAGCTCTCTGATGTCTGCAGCAAATATCAGTAAGTTAATTCTAGAATTAAGACACATATACAGAGCAAACTAATTACTTAAAATAATTTATCTCCACTCAAATAACTTAAAATGCTTCATCTCTACTCACCCATAGCGACTGGATAGTCAAAATTCTCTGCAGCAGGATCTAGGTTCACAATATGGATAGTGCGTCGTGTGGTCTCACAATGTTGATACAAACTCGAGCAGTAAGTGGACTGTAAAAAAAATGTAGTCTAGCTGAAACTAACCATACCAGGACATCCAGGTATAAAGCAAGGGTAAGTCCATTACAGTAACATGAAACAATATAATTCAAGTATCACCTTTCCACTGCCGGCAGGGCCAATAACCAACTGTGCATAGCCCATGATCACTCCCTTTTATGTTCCTTCTACACGTGGCCAAGAGATCAACTGAAGACACAGGTTCTGAGAAAACTGAAAATCTGAAAGACGCCAAGAACTGCAACTAACATGTATGTTGCACACCACACACCAGCGGCGAACAAGAAGCTTAGTACATCAGCATGTCCCATAAGCATAATCACGAGAAAAGAAACATGATAATATCACCTGAACTACCCATTAATAGAGTCAAAAAGAAAAAAAAAAGTATAGTTGAAAACTGCTAAAAAGAATTTCTATGAAATAGGCTCATAGAACAGCCGCTGCAAGCTCTACAGCTTGTTTTGTATGGTTGTATTGTATTGTTAGTTAAAACTTTAAATACAATGTTTATTTTGATTGTCACTTAAATTTTATTATATAGTATGGCTAACTAAATTCATTGTTATGTAACAATGAAAAGTCCCCTTTTTATGAAACTACCTGTTTTATAGCAGCTTTACCACATACCTCAGCTAAACTGACTTTGGATAAAGAAAAAAGTAGCACAACACACAAACTGAGGCGTAATTGTTGGGATGTGAGGGAAAGGGGAAGAAGATTCTAGCAGGTAAAGAAAATAGAGTTTGAGAGTGAACCGACATTCACTCAACTGTGTATATGAAGGTCTCGCATCAAGAACAAACTACTCAATACTTGTATTTTTATTTTGAGGTATGTATGTATAAGACATTCCAATCTCTTATTGATTTCAGAAACCCAACAACCAATTGATCGCGAAGAAAAATGGTACCAGCAAAAGAAGATACATAACAAATAACACAGAAAGAGATTTAATTAACCATAAAAAATAGACATATATATTTTTTTTGTAGAAAGAAGAATCAAGAAGTTACCAGAAATTGCAGAGAGAAATAGGAAGTCTTCTTCGTCTTCCACCTTTTAGCCAGCCCCTCTTTTTCTGTACCGCGTCAAAAAGCTTTAAATATATAGCTGATTTTATTTGGTCTGGGCCGCTGGGCCCTCTTCAAGCCCACAACCTATTCGGGTCGGTTATGCTTTTAGAAAACGAACCATAGTGAGTAATATTTTTTCCCCAAAACGTTGGCCTTCAATTTCCTCCGTCTCCGATATCGTTTCAGGTAAAACATTTGTTTTCTCCTTTCCTCTTCAATCCATTGTTTTTGTTTTCGGCATCAACTCTTACTTCCTGCTTCCACATACTCTACCTTTCTTCTTTGTGAATATATATAACTGTATTTGGACTTTGGTGGTTTCAAGCTCGCTAAAGCTTTGTAGCTGAAATGTGATAGTAGCTGATAACTTGGAGTACTAAGAGAGAGCGTTTTATTTCCTCAGGTTGATACCATCATTCCGGACATTTTTAAATTAATTATTAGTAGCATTTTCTTGAGATTTTTTCTACATGAATAACGGAACTTCATTTTCCTGCATTTTCTTTTACTTCCAGTTTTCCATAAAGTCAAGTGACTGGGTTGTTGTAAGATACTACCCTAAATATGGGAAACACTAACAAGGAACTTGGTTGAGCACTCGGAGTCTGTTTGTGTTGCCTGAATGGAAGTAGCTGATAAGCATTTAGTGTTGACAAATCAACTTTTAGTCTTGAAATTGATTTTATATGAACAATTACGTATTTGGATACAAGTGTTGTAATCGATAATAAACAGTTGATGTGTTTGGTTAAAAAGTGCTAATCCATAATAATTTTTTTTGACATAATGACTGATATGTCCTTAAGGATTAAAAATGAACTAATTCACCGGAAGGCGCAAGTAGGATATATTGAAGATAAAATGCAAAAAGGTCGCTTGAGAAGGTTTGGATATGTTTTGTGTCGAACCTACAGATGCATTGGTTCATTAGTGTGAAGCTATGGCAGTGAAGGTGTTAAAAGAGGACAGGTAGAGACAAATAACATGGAAGAAAGTTGTATCCAAAGATCTACAAATTCGTGGAATGAATGTAGGCTTAGGTAAAGATATGGCACAATAGAAGAAAAACATTCATATCGGTGATACTTGTTGAGATAAGTATTAGAAGATTCACTGCAAAATAATATCAATGGTGGTTAGGGTTTTGAGTTAACCTCAAATTTATACCTGAAACCCCTCCCCCTCCCCCTTTATTCCTTTTCCTATCCAAAAACCCTAATTCGTCAATAATCCGATGCAGGTTAGTTCTGTTCATTGTTCACTCAAAAAATCATTGCTTCATAACCCTAAGGACTAATTTCACATTGACTCGCTCTTTCTTTTTTCTTTTAAATCAATCGTTATAGAATTGATTACATCTCAATCCCAAACTAGTTGGGATGGGATGGGATATTTAACTAGAATTTGACTATGTAATTTTAGTTTAACTATTTTATGCTAGTTGTTAAGGTCTCAGGTTTTGCTCTTTTAGCTCTGAAAGTAAAGAATAAAATGGTTCAGTATGAGGCCAAACAAATGGAATCAATGCAAACTACTTGTTTATCTAGTTATATACTTATATTAACCCTCTCCTTAGTACTATTACCTATATAGAACTGCTGTCACTTCAAAATGAATGACACATCTTCACCCTTGTCTTGTGAGATTTCCTGTAGACCTGTATTATACTATTGAGTGGTGCTCTACAGCCCATTGAGATGTGTGTTTAGATTCAAGTATGGGAAATACATGTTCTATAAGATTTTGAGGTTTGAGTTTGTCCTTAGTTCTCTCCTTAAAACTGAACTCTTTGATTTACCACCATTTTTGTATTCATTGAAAACATAATTTGGACTAACCTGCGCCTACGCCAGTGTGATTTTTCAGATAAAATGCTTCAGTTATTTCTATCTCAACCATCTTGGAAGGAAAATGCAACTGACGAATCAGTTGAGCAGAGAAAAGCTCTTCTGAATGAGCTAGAATCAGTCATCTGGTCACTGATGTTGGTGGAAGGGCGATCTGAGTGTCGGCTTTGGCTTTCTAATGCAGTCGCAGAGATGAGGTCTATAACACCACGTAATCAACGCGAGTTATTCATGACTTTATTGAGGTCTAAGCCTCTAAAACAGCCCTTAGTTGGACAACTTCTACAATTGCTTTTCCAGAAGGAACCTCAGAAAGCAGGGCTTATCATTGCAAAGAAATGTTTTTTATTAGAAAATTTCTTCAAAGGCAAGTTTTTACTCTTTTACTTGAGTTAGTGGATTCATCTTGATTTTTTCGTTTTCTTTAACTTGGTTATCAAGCTTCTTTTTGCTTGATCCATGAGCTTTGGCTTCTAATTTTTCCCATGAAGTTTCTCTGATTTTAGCTTGTTTTTCATGTCAAAGTTAACAATATCGTACTGAATTGATCGACTCTTTCCATGAGATATATTGTCTTTTGCAGGTGGCAGCTGAATCAATATATTAGTCGAAGTTATCAATATCTTACCGTTCTTTTTAAGTATGCTTTGTCATGCTTTCTTTAGCATTTTGTCTAGGCTTCTTCACTCTTGTTGTTTTCTTTTTTCAAACTTCTTTGTAATGCTTTTACTTTCCTTGAGGGTCTATTGGAAACAACCTCTCTACCTTGTACGGGTAAGATCTGTATACACACTATCCTCCCCAGACCCCACGTGTAGGGGTGGCAATTTCAGCCCATATAAGTGAAATGGAACCATTTTCCCCATATTACACTAAATGGATCACTCATTTTTTTAAATGGGTAAATATGGACTTCAACCTATTTAAGCTCATACAAATATAGACAAAATGGGTAAACATGAGAATCCATATATACCCATATATCACTCTCTTATCATCAAAATTCCTAATTGCACAATTTATTTTTGAAAATAAAATATAAAAAATGAGGGGTGGGGGAAAAAAAAAATTTGGAAATTTTTATAAAACTTTTTTGGGTGTGGGTGGGAGGTGTCCTAGGGTGTGGTGGTGGGAGGTAGGGGTTGCAAAAAAAAATTTAAAATTTTTGAGTACCACATCCCATCTTGCTCATAGTTGGCTGATTTCTCTTCTCCTTAGAGCATTTCCCCCCAGATTATATCTCTATAACCACTTTAGCAATAGACTGATGTTTTGAGCCTTCAGATTTTTAATGCACAAACAACCTCTCTCCTTGCTAGTAATTGAGGATTTTCATTTTGCTAAGTGGCTAACTTGATTCTCTTTGTTGCCTTGTCAAATGAAATTCCTTCTCAGCGCATCAGTTTTCTCCCTTACATTTCGAGGTGGAGGAAACAAAGACATCACATAAGTGCATAAAGCATCTAGAACAATGTTGACCAAAGCTTGTCAGTCTCTTCTCATAGCTATCTACCATCCCATTGAATAATTCAAGAGCAATATTTTTAGAACCAAATCAAACAGTGGGTAGGGAGCCTACCGCACATCCCAGAATGGCTGCCATGGTTTGAATATCCTTCAGTTCTTTGGTTGGATAAATCATACTCTTCCTCCAATTCACATGAAGCCTGGAGACTGCCTCAAACATGACTAGAATTAACCTAAGATATCTTAAGGGTTTTGCCTTTGCCTCACAAAAAAAATCAAAGAATAGATGCATAAAGAAGATGTGTGATTTCCACATTTTCCCTTCCCTTGTTAGAAGCATTGAAACCTTTTAACCAGCCATTGCAGCTTGCACACTTTAGCATTTGATTCAAACCTTCCATGACAAAGAGGAATAAGAAAGGTGATAAACGACCACCTTGTCTCAAACCTCTCTGAGAAAAGAAAAAGCCTTTAGGGGAGCCATTCACCAAAATAGAAAACCTGATTCTCTCGATACAAAAAGATGTCTAGTTGATTCACTTACTGCCAAAATCCATAGCTTCAAGCACCTTGAAAAGGAAACCCCAGTTAAGTTAACATGATCATAGGTCTTCTCAATATCAAGCTTACAATGAACACCAGATTCTCGCCCTTTTACTCTAGTATTCACACATTTTCATTGACAATCAAAGAAGCATCCATGATTTGTCTTCCTCTTAAAAATGGAAAAGGTCCAAATATACCCCTGGACTATTGGAAATAATTTAAATATACCCCTCGTTATACTTTCGAGCTAAATATAGCCCTCCCGTTATACTTTCGGGCTAAATATACCCATATAACTAACAGAGGGATTAAAAGAACTATTCAATTTAAAATAGATCTAATTCGGATATAACCCACCCCGCCCCAATAATATAATCCGGCCTAATCAATAACATTGACCCACCCAATTTATCTTTCAAACAAAGAAACCTACTTTCCCACCGGCCCACCGGCTGCTCTATTTCCTCTCTTCTTTTCTGTGGTTCAACTTCTACATATGAGTTATTGCTGAAAGTGGGTTGTAGGAGTTATTGTAGGACAACCTTGAATTGAATTAGGAATTTGTTTCCTTTCTATTCTATTAGTGCCCTATCAGCTTGTGACCCGAGGACATCATACACACACTTGTTGCGATATCCTTTTACACGGAGGCATGAACAATTTTGTATTACTGCAGGAAATGGGGAAAAACAAAAATTATCTGTAACTTTTATTGCTGGAGAGAACTTAATTAGGGGCATGAACAATGTTATTGATTAGGTTATGTTATATATTGGGGTGGGACGGGTTATATCCGAATTGGATCTATTTTAAATTGAATGGTTCTTTTAATCCTAGTCGTCCATGTGTCCCTTTGTTAGTTATAAGGGTATATTTAGCGTGAAAGTATAATCGGAGGGGTATATTTAGTCCGAAAGTATAATGAGGGGTATATTTAAATTATTTCCACCTTATATGCCACCTTCTTCAACGTCTTTGGCAATAGATTTGAAATAATCTTGTACACACTTACTATTAAAGTAATAGGTCTGAAGTCCTTGAGTTCCTTAGTGTGAGAAATATTGGAGAAGAATATAATTGAATTGTGTATCTACATTCTTACACAGAGATCCTATTTATAAACACTACAATACAATCCTTTATCAAGTAGGAAATTATATACTATTCCTATTCTTATCACTATTCTAAGGGCCCGTTTGGCCATACAATATGAAATCATGATTTGAAATTATGAGATGAAGTTGAAGTTTTGTTTGGACATGCAATTTGAACTTTTTTTATCGTATGTTTTCTCAGAAACATAAAACCCCCATAGTTGGTAAAACTATTAAAATTGTCCCAATTCTTTATACAATCTTACCAAAAAAGCAAAAGCTTATAAAATCGCATAATATACTATCAAAAAACTATTCTAAAGAAAATACACCACTTATTGATCAAACCTTAATTCAATAAAAAAATAAAATTGAACATAAGTTGTAGTGTTCAAGTAGTTAGCAACTAAGAAAATTATATTTTCAATTAATGTCACAATGGTTAGTCTTGTCCACTCAATATAATGATGAAACATTTTTTTTATTAAACATTGATTTGAATGAAGTAGTGATAAATTTGATAAAAAATAATGAATTTGGTGAATATAAATGGTAAATTAAAAATTGATTTGAAATAAAAATAAATTTTATATTGGCGAGAATAATCATTATATGAGATATAAACGGTTTAAAAAGTAATGATATGAATTATAAATTTTATTTACATATGAAATAAATGGCTAGTAGATATATATAAATTAAATATGGGTTTTTTACAAAATATAAACTTGTAGGTCAATTTTTATATTTGAAAAATCCCAAATCACAATTTGAAATTTTCAAATCATGATTTTTGGAGAATTTGGGATTTCATCTCATGATATGAAATCAGCGTAAAATTGCATGTCCAAACGCTGATTTCATCATGAGATGAAATCGCATGGCCTTAATGCCTATTAAGTAAGATCATATGTACTTGTTTATATTCTAACACTCCTTTTCAAGCTAGAGCATACAAGTCACATGTACCTAGCTTGTTACAAATGTAATTAATATGAGGATCGATGACGGGTTTGGTGAGATATTTGTAAGTTGATCACTTGACTTCACAAAATTGGCCGTCAATCTCAATGTGCTTACTCTTCTCTTGAAATACTGGATTTTATGCATAATAACAATCAATTTCAATGTGCTTGGTCTTTTCATGAAATATTGGATTTGATGCATAATGTCGATAAAACACAGAGTGATAAATTCCTAAAAAACAGTGTTGAGCTTTCCAAGCCAAGCTTGAAAAGACTAGTTCAAACCATAGAGTGACTTCCACAATTGACATACAAGGCTACCAGATTCCCCCTGAGTAACAAAATCAGATTCCCCTTGAGTAACCAAATCAGGTGGTTGCTACATATTGACTTCTTCCTTGAGATCACTATAGAGAAAAACATTCTTAATGTCCAGATTAAAAGGCCA